>JAOXJQ010128818.1:0-15090 GCA_025762765.1 Quercus bicolor | reverse complement strand
AACTTAAAACACAAAACTAAATCATATCAACCTAAATTAGAGTTCTTAAAAACACAAAAATTTATCAACCTAAAGCGGAGATGCAATAAAAAATAAAAATTCACTAAAACATTAAGAGAGAGAGAGAGAGAGAGAGAGAGAGAGAGAGAGAACCCTTTTGTGAGAGAAAATTATGTAAAGAATGGAAAAGAGTGACAAATTTATAGTAAGAGAGAAGGGATAAGAAGAGACAAGTAAAGGAAGATGAAGAGAAAAATGAATAGCAATATTAAAGTAGAGGGTAGTGGGGAGATGAAAAGGTAAGGGAAGAAGAATGGTTGAAGAAAGTGTAAATATTTAAAAAATAAGTGAATGTAAAAAAAATTATAGGAAAATTGGAAATAAAAAAGATATATATGTATATATATATATATATATATATATATATAGATGTTAAAACTGACAAAGATGAAAATGTAAAGTCAATAATCTATTTTTATATATATATATAAATGGAATAAATAATAAATAATAATTATTTACATATTCATCTTTGTTGGTTTTAACATCTATTTATTTATGTATTTTTAAATGGAATAAATAATAAATAATAATTATGTGGCAAATGACGTGGCAATAAGGTGGCGTAACAGGAGATTAGCAACAATAAATGCCACGTTTTAGCTTTTAGTAATATATAGATTTGCTTTTGGGTGGGGTAAGGGGGTGGTGTTTGTGTGTTTGGTTAAAAAATAAAAATCTTTATTGATTTATAATTAACCTATTGACAGTAGGATACATGGCTTCAATGCTTCATTGCCTATTGACAACAGGATACATGACAGCAAGACCCGGTGGCCACCAGTGGTGGTGGCACCGATGATAGCGCCTCCAGTGGCTGAAGGAGAGAGACAAGAACATATCGAAACTACTGTTGGCAACGGAGTTGTAGGATGCGGTGACTACTAGTTGTAGCCATGGAGATTCAGCAATGGTGTAAAAGAGTTTTTGAATTTTAGATAGTGAAAGACTTGAAGAAAGAGATTTTTTGTTGTTGTTGTTGTTGTTGTTGTTGTTGTAGTTGAAAGGTAGAGAGAAAAGAGCAAAGAAAGGGCTAAAGGTGGTGTCACACGGATTGATGACCTGTCCTTATTAGGTGTCAATTTTCTATGCACTGGATTAAATAAACAGTAAGGATCGAAACTATTGCACCCCATGCAATACCCTAGGTATTGTAGGGGATCTCAATCCTAGAAAAATTGTGTGAGAGGTGAAGAAAGTCAAAGACTCAGAAACTAGGAGTAGAGATTGAAAATTTTTTATTATACGAAAGTGAAGCTACACGTGATGTTAGTACTGCACAATGTGAAGATAGTACTATCAAATATAAGAAAAAAAAAAGGGAACCATGAAATGTGATAAAAGTGCAGTCACATGTGGTGTTGGCACTTCACAATGTGAGGATGGTATCATCATAAATGAGAAAAAAAGAAAGGAATCACCAAATGTGACAAAAGTACAGTCACACGTGATGTTAGTATTGCGCAATGTGAAAATGGAAACATCAAATGTGAGAAAAAAATAAGGGAACCATCGAATGTGACAAAAGTACAGTCACATATGATGTTGATATTGTGCAATGTGAGAATGATACCATCAAATGTGAGAAAAAAATAAGGGAACCACTAAATGTGACAAAAATATAGTCATATGTGATGTTGGTACTGCGTAATGTGAGGCTGGTAAAATAAAATGTGAGGAAAAAAAATAAGGGAACTACCAAATATGACAAAAGTATAGTTACATGTGATGTTGATAATGGGCTTTGTGAGATTGGTATCATAAAATGTGAGAAAAAAAATAAAGGAATCACCAAATATGTCAAAAGTACAGATCACAATGTTGGTACTGCACTTTGTGAAATTGGTACCATAAAATGTGAGAAAAAAAATAAGGGAACTACCAAATGTGACAAAAGTACAGTCGTATTTGATATTGGTACTACGCTTTGTAAGACTGGTACCATAAAATGTGAGAAAAAAATAAGGGAATCACCGAATGTGACAAAAGTACAGTCACATGTGATGTTGGTACTACGTAATGTAAGGATGGTATCATAAAATATAAAAAAAAAAAGTAAGGAAACTATCGAATATGACAAAAGTATAGTCACATGTGATGTTGGTATTACGCAACATGAGGATGGTACCATCAAATGCGAGAAAAAAATAAATGAACCACCAAACGTAACAAAAATATAGTTACATGTGAGGCTGGTACTGCATAATGTGAGAATGGTACCTTCAAAAGTGAGAAAAAATAAAGGAACCACCGAATGTGACAAAAGTACAGTCACATGTGATGTTGGTACTATGCAACGTGAAGGTGGTACTATCAAATGTGAGAAAAAAAATAAAGGAACCGTCAAATGTAATAAAAAGTATAGTCACATGTGATGTTGGTACTGCATAATGTGAAAATGGTACCATTAAATTTGAGAGAAAAAAGAAGAAGAAGGAATTATCGAATGTGACAAAAGTACAGTCACATAAAATGTTGGTACTGCATAATGTGAAGATGGTACCATCAAATGTGAAAAAAATAAGGGAACTACTAAATGTGACAAAAATACAGTCACATAAGATGTTGGTACTACACAATGTGAGGATGATACTATCAAATGTGAGAAAAAAATAATGGAACTATTGAATGTGACAAAAGTACAGTCACATGTGATGTTGGTACTACACAATCTAAGGATGGTACCATCAAATGTGAGAAAAATAAAAGAATCACCGAATGTGACAAAACTACAATCACATGGAATATTAGTACTACATAATATGAGGATAGTAAGATCAAATGTGATGTTTTAGTAACTTGATATAGCAAGTTGCCTACTAGTGGGTAACGTACTCCCTTTTTTTTGGGGGGTACGCTAGAATTACGCCAACCTCAAATATTTATAATTTATCTCCAAATTTGTAAGGTTAATCATGAACACTATAAAAATAAAGCAAACCCTAATTTTTTTTTTTTTTTTTTTTTTTAAAGCTAAGCAGAGGTATGGGCTCTTCTTAGGGCTATCTAGACCCGACCGGAGCCCGACAACCCGGCCAAACCGCTTGACACTGACCCAATTCCAGCCCGAATCGAAGGTCCAGTCGGCCAGCGGTGGGTTTCCGTTCTCAAGAACCGACATCGACGGGTCAAGTGGAGGGTTTGCTTCTCCAAAACCCGAGCAACCCGAACCCGACCGGAGTTGTATATAAATCCGGCCAAATCCTGCAAAATCAAGCCAGATCCGGCGAGATCTTGACCAAATCTGGCGAGATCTCGACCAGATCCGGCTAGATCTAGTGGGATTTAGCCAGATTTGGCCGATTCCAACAATTTTTAGTGAAAAATTTCAGATTCCCGAGAGAAAAATGAAGATACCGGAGAGATTTTCCAGATTCCGGCATGATTTTCTAGATTTCGACATGATTTTCCGGATTCCAGCAATATTTTTCAGATTCCGATGACTTTTTTTTTTCCAGATTTCAATGATTTTTTTAACTTCGGCAACCGACTGACGCTCACCCTCACCTGAAACCGATTCGACCGATTTTTTCGGTGGTTGGTTTCGGGTTCCTCTGCCCCTTCACCCGACGCCAGCGAGTCAAGTCCAGGTTGGACCCAAACTCGACTCGACCCAACCCGACCCGTGGACAGCCCTAGCTCTTCTTATATTATTTTTTTCTCCTCTACTTTGATTAAAAAAAAAAAAAAAATTATGGTTTTTCATGTATGTTTAAAAAAGTTATTTTCGTGCATGGACCACCAAACTCTTTTTAGTTATTTTTTACAAGATAAAAAATCTTGCAATAATTGAAATTATTCTTTCGAATGAACCCATATTTCTCTTATATTTCTCTATTGTTTAGTCATATATTTTTTTTTTTGTTCAAATAATTTCTAAGCCATGAATCATTTGATTTTTTTAATATTTTTTGGTCTTTCAAAAGTTTTAATATCTGAATTTTTGAGTTATTTTTTTGCAGTATCTGAAACTGTCTGACAAATTTTTTGTAAGCCATTGCACGTTCAAACAATGGCTTCTTAATCAAATTGTAACACAAATTGAAGTCATACAAGAGCAAATCAAGCAATAAAGTAGTTTCATAAATTTTTAATAAAATTATTTTAGTTTGCCTCACAAATAGGTAGTTTCCCATGCATAGCACGAGTTAACGACTAGTCAATTGAAATTGAAACCTTGGTCTCATCTCCCCTCCCACTTCTCATCATCACTCCCACTTGATAGCTTTCTCATTAACCCAACTTTCCTCATCAACAATGCCTCCAAGAGTTTATAGACCAATGACAAAACTATGATTTTAATTGAGGGGGAGTAGGGGCGAAGTATAGAATATTTTTTCTTTTGTGAAAATTCAAATTAGCATATATTTGGTATTAATAAAATATCAAAAAATAAAAACATAAAATAATTTATTTTTAATACATTACAATACAATTATTATCTCATTATATGCCGAATAAATTTCTAACAAAACATTAATTATTGTTGTTAAGTAAAAGAAAAATAAGAAAATAAAAAACCCAAACCAAATTTTATAGTTTAGAAATAAAAATCATATGAGGAAAGCTATTTGATGGTTCAGTCATGCACAGAGAAGAGCAACTAAAACTAATGCACCAATAAGAGAGGAAGTTTATCTAAATTGAGGGAACGAAAAAAAGGTAGAGAAAGATAGAAAATCACATTAGTAGAAGTAATGAAGAAGAACATACTAATTAAGAGAGTAATAGGGAATATGACTTAAAAAGATTAGAATAGAGGTAACGAATACACATTGCCAACCCTAATTAATTTATGAGAAATGTTAACAAGCATCAACCAGTATTTGTAAAGGTGCAAAAAAGATTTTTTTAAAATGTAAGAAAAAAAGTAAAAAGATACCGAACAATACTTATAAAGCTAGAAAAAAAAAATGAGATAGATCTATAAAAAAAATACAAAAAAAATTGTCAAAAAAATTTCAAAAAATTTATTAATCGTGCCCGCTAACACAACCCGTAATGTATTGAGGATCTGTATCCAACCCCAAAAGAATTTTTTTTGGGCCATTCTATAATTTCACATTAAAATTTTATTAAAAAACCATTCGGAAGATCATGACCTCTTTCCAGAATTGTGTTCATAAATTAATTCTTCCTTTTTAAAAGTCTTTTAGGAATAAAGTTGTCTCTGCCCTGTTGGCTCGTAGCCATTTGGTAATAGGGTAACAAATGGCTTTCTACTATATGTCACCAATTTGGTACAATTGATATTGACATCACTGATGCTGAGTTCGACTTCTCTTGCCTGGACTTTTGGTTGATATCACCATACATCGTAACAAAAGATTACTATCAGCCAGTACAACTACGAGTAGGGGTGTTTATCAAATCATGAAAACTGCATCAAAACTGTTCGCAAAATAGAATAATCGTATGCATCGCAAGTAACAGTGCAATGTAATTTGCGGTTTTATAATAAGAAGACTGCACAAACCGCACCACAACCTCTCTTTATATTAATATATTAATTTATTTCTTATATTAAATATATTATTAATAGTTTAATAACCCTATTTTTCAAACAAAAAAAATAGTTTGATAACCCTAGCAAGTGTTGACTAAGAAAGCCAACCCAAAATAAAGAAAAACTAGTTCAATAGTTTAAAACTTAGCCCAAAACAAAGGCAAAAATTAGTTTTGGGCTGGGTAGAAAAAATCCAAAATTTGAAAAATATAATGACTTAAATCATTCAAACCACATTTTATATACCGCACCGCACATGTGACCGCAAAAATAAGGTACAGTGTGATCAGGGTCGGCTGAATAGTAAAAGCAATAGATGTAGTCGCCTAAAGCAAGTAAAAAAAAGGCCCCCAAATTTTAACCAATAGTGTTATTTATAATCAATAAATAAAATAATTTTTTTATCAAATGAAAAACAAACAAAAAAGAGAGAAAAATGTTATGTCCACAATATTTTTCACAACACTTTTACAACAAATGCTAAATAATCTTACAGCGTGTTATTGATAGCAAAAAAATAATTATAGTGGTGTTTTCAAATAGAAAATGATAAGGATAAAAATAGTGCTTACTCATATAAGGCATAAGCTGATGGCTTCAGATAAAGCCATCAGGCACAAGCTGACGAATACAGGTAAAACCATCAGCTTCCTTTGGTAGGAGTCAACAAATGATGTTCTAATAGGGGCAATGTGAAGAGTCCGCAAGGTGCACCTAAAGGCTGACAACATCGATAAGCTAACACCAGTAAGGCTGAAGGAAGTAGGATAAGCTGACGGCACTGATATAGGTTTACTTGCTACCCACGATTGCATATTTAAGGAAATGTCTCGTCCTCCATGTTTAGCGCCATTTAAAAGGATTCTTATAAGAAAATGATTCCGCCAAATACGCCCAAAAAAACTCCTATAAGAAAAAGACTTCTATAGTAAGAAAGAGATGTCAACCCTTTATTACTATAAAAACCCTAATACCCTCACTAGCCAAGGTACACATAATTCACCCATCTCTAGCGCTCTAGAGTTGTAAGAAGTTCTAACTTGACCTTCGAAGGGTATTTGGCCGGCACCACACCAGTGCTCTTTGCAAGGCTTCTCTTTTGTGTTGTGCAAGTGCTATTTCGAGTGTGCAAGTATCGTGTGGCTCATTGGTAACTTTTTTGGCTTCATCAGAAAACAAAAAGCAACTTAAAACTTAGGATTTGTTGTGGAAAATATTGTGAATGTTGCACTTCTAAAAAATAAAATAATTAGAAGAGTTGATTTAGCAAACTTTCACTAGTTTTTATCTAGGTCTACCATTAACCCCACTCTTTTACTTACTACTATTAATCTGTCACATCAACAAGTGTGAAAAGTTTTGTCAAATTTTTTGTGTCTATAAAATTTCTAAAAAAAGAAAAAATTCTACGTTGTTCATGTTAATTAGTAGTAATTTTGCATCTAAAACAATATAATCAACTTTCGCCTTAGGCCCCTAAATGCATCAAGCCACCCCTGGGTGTGGTTATGATTTTGACTAAACTTTAAGATGCATCGTATCACATCACACATATGACTGCAAAAAATAAGGTACGGTGCAATTATAGTTTTAGCCAAATTATACTACAAAATGTGGTGCTAAAAATTACCCAAAATCGCATCATACCGCACCACGAACACCCTTAACTACGAGTATGAGATTGGGAAATTCTTAACTCCACTTTACGGGATTTGGGCTTTAAGCGAACTTTCGACTTTGGACTTTGGAAACTCTCTACTCCGACCCCATTGCATGCACACCCCACTATATATTTGTATCAAGTTCTGCTGTTTAGCTCAGCACGTTACCTTTTCATTTTATTTTAATAACTTAGTTGAAATACATTTCCTGCCACACTTCGCAATTAAGTCAAATTTCTTTCACAATTGAGGGGTGTGGATTAGTGGTCTTGGGTGATACACATGTGCTAAATGTGAGGTCCAAGGTTTGAGTCCAAATATAAACTTACTTGGGTTACCTCTCTCAACAACTCAAGGTTCACAAGTGTCTCTTGTGGGGCTGGGAAGCTATGGCTAATCATGGTCCTCCTGCACTCCAGCAAGGTCTCGAACCCAATGGATAAGGTGCTATTCATGTCCAGGTAAGATTGCCACGTTGGTCGCCACTTACCCATTTTTTGTTCATAATAAATTTAAAAAAAAAAAAAAGTCATCTTTCTATTATTTTGATATCTAACAGATGCCAACTATCACTAGTATTAGGTTATTCAAGGAAGTTTCCTTAGAATGATGAGAGAGCTTAATATCATTGGATATAAAATGTTGTATTTATTTTGTATAAGACTCTCATGAGACCATTGTCTTAGTGCATGGTCTTACTGACATGCACTGAGACAATGGTCTTAAGAGACCGTCTTAGGACATACTTTCTCTACAAAGTTAGGGTTGAGTTTATCATCTTTCAATTTTGTGAAATCTGAATAATTCTTGTGCCAAGTAAATGGGAAGCACACAAATCCTAGGTCCATGAAGTCACATTCATCAAGAATGTTCCCAATTGCCCCCATGTATTTTTGATTTCCAGGTGATTTCATTGAAATCCCCAGTGCACAAACAAGGTGAAACACTCCTTATCTTCAACTGTCTCAGCTTGGTCCAAGATTCATGTCGTTTTTGTGTGTCTGGTTCACCGTAAAATCTTGTAAATCTCCACTCGTCATCCTAGTTCTTGTTAATAGTGGTATCAATATGGTTGGGAGAGAATGTTTCAATGTCTAACTTGAATTCTTCCTTCCAAAATAGTACCAAACCCCCCGCCTTATTTCTTCTTGGTACTTCAAAAATATACTTGAATTGAATTTTACTCTAAACTAGTTCTAGCCTTGCTCTATTGGTCCATGTTTCGGCTATGAACATGACCAAGTGATCTTTTGCCTACACCATGTCTGCAAGCTGATCTTTTATACATAGATTCCTAAGTTCACGATAATTCCACACTAAGAGACTCATTGCTTCTGGCAGGGCTAAAAACTGACCTCTACCAATATCCGGATGTTTTCATTATCAATTTGAGAAACCACAAATTTGTTATTAGGTAACTCAGACTGATGTGTTTTAGGGTGTTGCTCTTTTCTGTCCCATTGACTCAACCTTAGGTAAACCTTCTTTCCTTTCAATCTTGGTGATTCTCTTCCACATGCCTGGGGGTTGTGTATTGTTAGGGAGTTTTAGTTAGATTGTGGATATCAGATGGATTTTCGGGATAATTGGCAGGTGATGGAGTCAGCTTAGGTATCTGGGGAGATATTTTAGGTTAAGTGGGCTTTAGAGGATTAACAGGAGGAAAATCTAGGATGTATGAGGATATTTCGGGATAAGGGGTTATTTGAGTGGTCAAGGGGTTATTTTGGGTGGTCATGGGATTATTTTGGAAAAGGTGGTACTTGGCAATGTGTCGTGGATGTGATTTTCCCCCCCAGGTATATCAAATTGTTTTAAGGCACAATCTATGTCCTCCATTTGTTTCTTAAACGTATTCGTGACTTTATGAGTGGGCATCATTGTTATAGGGCTATTAGTAATATTTAGTGGGAAGTTATTATGTGGAAAATGCAACTGATTGTGTAAGTAGGCTGGTTTTGGTTGTACATGTGGAGTGAGAGTTTTCATAATGTTGTTTTTTTTTTTTTTTTTTTTTTTTTTTTAAGTTTTAAGGTAGTTTTGATTTTGATTTTGATTTTTTTTTTTGGTTAAGTTATAGTTCTATCCTCATTTTTTATTTTTTAAAAGTAAGACTATCTAATTAAATTGGGGTATTTTGACAATTTAGGAAAGTGATAACTAGCTTTCTAAATCTTCTTAATATATAGAGATTATTTCTTTCAACTTTAGGTATTGGCAATTTGGCACATGACTTAAAAATCTCAGAGGAATGAAAAAAGTTCTCGGCTAGGGTTTAGTGAGAGCGCCTCCAAAACCCTACGGTATACCGTTGCCTTCTCGTTGAGTAAGGCTGTTTTCCCTTTAGTGACCTCCGTTGCTAGAAGGGCTTAGTCTGCAATGTAGTGGTGAGGTTGGTTTGCCCAGGATTTGTATGGATGAAATAATTAGGAGGTATGATGGATTATCCCTGACTGCAAAGGAAGGGAATAAGGTTTTGCTACTGAGGAAGTTGTCTACTTCAGAGCATGTTCTCTCGGTTAAGTTCTTTACTAAGAGGAACCTGAATATGGATGCGGTGGCCCGAACTTTTTGTCCATTATGGTGTACAAGGGAGTGTTTTCGATTGGTTAATGTAGGGAATAACATTATGCTTTTTGAATTTGAGTTAGAAGTTGACGCTGAAAAGGTTTTGTAGGGAGAGCCTTGGTCGTATGACAGACACCTGGTAGTATTTTAGGACTTCGTCGGGAAACAGTCCTTGAAAGATCTTGAGTTCAAGTTTTGTACCTTTTGGATTCAAATTCACGATTTACCTTTTTAGTTTATGACCCCAGAAACAGCAGTGTTAATAGGAGAATCCATAGGTACAGTGATCCAATCTGCTAACCCTTGGAGATGAAAGGAGGAACTTCTATGCGTGTAAGGATGAGGGTGGATGTGTCTCAACCTCTCTACCGAGGAAGGAAAATTGCGCTGGAAGACAGTATGGAAGGTTGGGTTGCTTTCCAATATGAGCGTCTACCCAATTTGTGTTTTTGGTGTGGATTATTAACCTATGATGACAAAGATTGTGAAATTTGGCTGAAAAGTAAAGGTAGGCTTGTGGTGGATGATCAGCAATTTGGACATTAGATGAGAGCCCCTCAATTCAGCATGGCTAAACTCCAATCTATTGAGGTCAAAGGATACAAGGAAGGGGTTCCCAAAACACACTCTAAGGTTGGTCAGTCCAGGTTTCATGTAACTGAAATGGCTGCCTTCAGTGACAATCCAAAGCAGGCCGAGGAGGGTGATAATAGGAGTGGTGTCGCAACAGACAGTGATGAAGGGGCACTGAGAGGGGCGCATTTGAGTGAATCTAGGAGTTTGGAATTGGTCAAAATTGGAAGCTTGGAACAGGTCTGAGTTTGGTCATGTAGGGAAGGAAGTTGCTAGACTTCAGAAGTGTTTGGAATGGCTTGAATTGCAACCAACAAATGTGAGTGTAATACAGAGTTTCCGTGAGACCAGATCTAAGCTTAATTGTTGGCTTGAAAAGGAGAGCTTGATGTGGAAGCAAAGAGCTACACTGCACTGGTTTAAGGAGGGTGACCGCAACATGAGTTATTTTCATGCAAAGGCATCATCCCAGTTTCAAAAAAAATTCTATTGAGGGCATTTTTGATGAGCAAGAGACTTGGCAAGATGATGAATCAGCCGTTGCTAAGGTTTTTGAGGATTACTACTTAAAGCTTTTCACTTCTACCTCCCCCACAGATTTTTCAAAAATTTTGGATGTAGTCCAAACCAAAGTCACTTCGGAAATGAATGGCCATCTAGTGAAGGATTTTCTTCCTCGGGAAGTTCACCGTGCTCTCAAACAAATGTACCCTTTAAAGGCTCTGGGTCCCAATGGTATGCCCCCCCCCTTCTTTTATTAGCATTGTTGGCCTACGGTGGGAAATTTAGTAAATAAAACTGTGCTTGATTTTCTCAATTTTGGTATCTCCCCCCCAAATTTTAATGACACTCATATTGTCCTGGTTCCTAAGATTAATCAGCCAAAAAGAGTTTCTAAATTTAGACCTATTAGCTTGTGTAATGTAATCTATAAGTTGGCTGCTAAAACACTTGCTAACAGATTAAAGAAAATACTCCCATCTATTACTAGTGAGACTCAGAGTGCTTTTGTCAACAGCAGACTTATTACTGACAATGTTCTAGTTGCTTTTGAAACTATGCATCACATTAGCCAACATAAAACAGGGAAAATAGGAGAAATGGTTTTGAAGCTTTATATGAGCAAGGCCTATGATAGGGTGGAATGAGTTTGTTTGGATAAAGTTATGGAGAAACTGGGTTTCCACCCTAGATGGCGAAGCTCAATGATGTAATGTATTTCATCAATCACTTATTCTATCAAAATCAATGGTAAGCCTTGGGGCCATATCACTCCTTCAAGGGGGTTTCGCCAAGGTGACCTTTTCTCCCCTTATCTGTTTCTTCTTTATGCTAAAGGTCTTTCGGTTTTAATTAAAAAAATAGTCACAGATGGGGTTATGAAGGGTGTTTCTGTGTGTAGAGGGGGTCCTATTTTGTCTCATTTATTATTTGCAGATGATAGTATAATTTTCTCTAAAGCTTCCATTGAGAATTGTGACTCTTTACAGCGTGTTTTGAATGTCTATGAATTGGCTTCGGATCAACAGTTGAATAGGGCCAAAACTTCCTTATATTTCAGTAGTGACACTACTCATGAGGTCCAAGAAGAGATAAAGTCCAGGTTTGATAATCAAGTTATCAAGCAGCATGAGAAATATTTGGGTTTACCTTCGCTTGTGGGGAAAAACAGGAAAAATTCTTTTAAGGAGATCAAGGACAAACTGGTTAGGAAATTGGCAGGATGAAAGGAAAAACTTTTTTCTAAGGCGGAGAAAGAAATTTTGATCAAGGCTGTGGCCCACGCAATACCAACATATTCAATGAGCTATTTTAAGATCCCGGACTTGCTTTATGAGGAGATGACAAGCCTAATGCGGAATTTTTGGTAGGGTCAGAAAAAAGATAAAAGGAAGATGGCTTGGATTAGTTGGGATAAACTTTGTACTCCTAAATCTCAAGGTTGTATAGGTTTCAAGCAACTAAAATAATTCAACTTTGCTCTTTTGGCCAAGAAAGGGTGGAAACTTCAAGTGGGTAGGGACTCCTTGTTGTTCCGGGTCTTCAAAGCTCGTTACTTCGCCAACTATGATTTTATTGATGCCAAGGTGGGTTGCAATCCATCTTTCACTTGGCGAAGTATCATCACAGCCCAAAGCATAATGTGTAGTGGGATTCGTTGGCAGGTGGGGAACAGGAGGAGTATTTGGATTTGGCAAGATAGATGGCTTCCCACTCCTTTAACATATAAAGTGATCTCTTCGCCTTCTCTACTCGAGGTTAAAGCTCGGGTCAATGAGCTCATTGATCAGGACACTAGTTCTTGGAATCCTAAGTTGATCTGGGAAATTTTCTTACCACATGAGGTTGAGGCGATTTTAGGTTTGGTCCTGAGCTCTTGCTTACCCGACGATAGGCTGGTTTGGGCTCCATCTTTGAATGGTAGGTTCTCAGTCTAGAGTGCTTACACATTAGCTATGGATATGAAGGAAGAAGGGTTGAAGGGGGCTGTTTCAGATGATAGTAGGCTAAGGCGTTTTTGGAAGACACTTTGGGGGCTTGATATTCCTCCTAAGGTTCACCACTTTGCATGGAGAGCTTGTAAGGACATTCTTCCCACCAAAGAGAACCTCATGAAAAGGAAGGTGTTGCTGGATGGACAATGTGAAGTATGACATGCAGATATGGAGTCATCAGGCCATATTTTCTAGGATTGTGCCTTCATTCGTGAAGTCTAGGATTTATTAAAGCTGTTTCCAGCGAACTCGCGGGTCCACTTTCATTCCTTTTTGGATATGTTGTGGTATGGGGTTATGGAAGCCGATTGGGAGTAGAACAGAATTGAGTGGATTGTTATGGTGGCTTGGGCAGTATGGACAAATTGAAATAAGTTAAGAGTTGGGGTGGTAAAGAAATCAAGTCAGCAAGTGGTTTCTGGTGCTATGGATTTTCTGGAGGAATTTTAGGAAGGTGCTTGCGCTGTCTCTGAGCCGAGCCCAGGTATCCAAACTCATTGGATTCCTCCTCCGCCCAACAGGTATAAAATAAATGTCGATGGTGCCATATTGATGTAATTGACGAGGACTCAGATGGCTCGTTAATTGGAGCTTGTAGCAAGAAGCTTCGGATCCCTCTTGGTGCAGTGGAAGCGGAGGCAAAGGCAGTTGAGTTTGGGTTGCAATTTGCTAAGGATTCGCTGATTCAAGACTTCATTATGGAAGGTGATTCATTGGTGGTGTTCAATGCCCTTTTAGAAACCTCTCCCCCACCTTCGTGGATTGCTACTATGATTTATGGTTTTGTATCTGCTTCCCATGAGTTTCGTCATGTTGATTTTTCCCATCTATGCCGGCAAGGCAACTGTCCAACCCATCTTTTAGCTAAACATGCTTTAGGCGTTGATGATTTTTCTGTTTGAATAGAAGAGATTCCTTGTTTTCTTGAACAAGCTCTTCTTCAGGATGTTTTGTAGTTTTTCTTTGTTTTTTCAGTAATGAAAGTGCTTCTTATCAAAAAAATAAAAAAAATTGGCACACAACTTATTATTGTATGGTCAATGGCCATTTTGAGGATCCCAGTATAGGATTTAGATTCTCTAAATTTCCTAAAGTACTCTACCAAATAAATCTCCTTAAATCTTAACTACTCTTTTATGATTTAAGGGTCTAGATTTTACCATGTCAACATTTCACTATCAATAATCTTAAAATAATAAAATAATATTATAGACAAAACGTTATTTGATTATTTTGTTTATAACATTATTTTATTATTTTAAGAGTATTGTTAGTGAAATACTATCATGACAAAATCTAGATTTTTAAATTATAAAAGAGTGGTTAGAATTTAAGGAAATCTATTGGTAAAATGCCCTAGAAATGTGAGCAGTTTCAAAATTTCAGCGCTAAGATCGCAAAATGAGAGCAATCCAAATCACCAGAAGGCCTTTGTGATCCGCACCACATTGTTGGCATTTAAACAGAGCTGAATCTCAGGCCCATGAAATTCCAAGCCCAATGGATTCCCTCTTCCCAGGCCCACTTCTTATCCCCACGGCTCTACTCAGTTCCACACTCCTCCACGGCGACTCCACCTCTTCAAAAGCAAGGGCATTTCTGTCATTCCTCACCAAGACGAATTAGGGTTAGGGTTTAGCTCTTGGCGGCGGGGCCTATAAAAGGCACTTTGAATTTTGAACCATCATGTCCCGATCGCAACTCACTTTTGAATCTCCTCCTCAAAATCTATGGTTTCCAATCGCATAGTTTTCTATCAAATACAGTAAGGTCTTGTTCTTTCTTGTTTTGTTTTTGGGTTTATGTTTCAAATTTTTTCAGAGATTGAATGTGAAAAATGATTGTTATAAAAAAATTAAAATTTTTTTAAAAAAAAAAAAATCCAATTTGCAAAGCAAGGGCGGAGGTATTGTGCATAACATCATCCATCAGCCATTCAAAATAGTAAGTTAGGAACGTTTTCAAAAAATTAAGAAAACTAACATCTCGAGTTTTAGAAACTCGAGATCCATATTATAACTCGAGTCCAAAAGACTCGTCTTGCGAGTGTGAAAATGCCACATAGATCTCGAGTCTTTAAAACTCGATTTCCATGCAAAAAAAATTTCACCTATAGTGGCGTTTTTAAGCCTTACAGTGACGTTTTAAATCCCTATAGCGGCGTTTTTCTGCAAAAAATTTTTTATAAGTACAGGTTTAGGGGGTCCTATAGTGGCGTTTTTAAGAC
>JAOXJQ010128815.1:0-15090 GCA_025762765.1 Quercus bicolor | reverse complement strand
ACTTTAGTAAGACTAAAGTATATATTTATGAAATTGGATTTCATAAATATATGATGAATAACATTAAAGGATTAAACCAGGTATTCAAGGATTAAGATGTAGTAATTCACAAAGTGGCAATCTATACTCATGACTTTGTATTACAATGAATATTTTATGAAGAGGTTGCATGTACAATAAAGTCTTGGGATATAATTTATCAATAAGGCCTAGAGTGCAACTATATTTATATAGTGGTATTAAATATAGTTAATGATAACTTTGGACTTGTCAAGAGTTAACAGAAAAGCCCAAGGCCCATTAGAGTAAGAGTCTTATTTGTTCCCTTTTGGTCCCACTCCAAGCCACACACTAAAGCCCAATTGGAAAGGCCCAAAAGGTTAGCCCAATTAGATAATCAATTATGTAGAGAGAAACATACAGAATTTTATGAATGAATGAAATGGAATGTATGTGAAGAAGAGACACTCTTTGATTCTCTCTAGAACACACACACATAATTGATTGAGAGACCACACTTCTTGGGCATCAAGTGGAATTAGAATGAAGATTAAAATTATTCCCAAGTGCTTCTTATTTTCGATTTTGAATTTCCCCATACCAAGGTACACTCTCTTGATCATATATTCTGAAATTTACATAGCATATGTTATCAATTGCGAATGAAGTAGATCCGTTAAATTTTTCCGCTACGCATGTTATTTTCCATCAAATGGTATTAGAGCGGTCTTCACTTTGAATCTGTATAACATGATTTGTAAATTTTGGAATTAGAAATAATAGTTTCATGTTGTTAGAAGATTATATATGCATTTAATTTTCTGCATGGATGATGAAACTATGATTTGTTGAAAACTAATATTGATGTTATGATGTTGTTTAAATTTGAATTTAATATATTAAATTGATCTTTAAGGCTATAGCATCAATGGAATTCAATTTTAACATCAATTTCCATCTGTTATGTTCATATGGTGTTTGATTGTTTATGAAAAACCGTTGAAAACTGTTTATATCTGAACTTGAAAAACTGAAAACACGGGTTTTTCGCAAGTAAGCTTCCTGCGAAGCTACTCGCAAAAAATGCCACTGAAGCACAAAAAATTTTCGCGATTAACCTTTACTCGCGAAATAGTTGTGAGACAGTAGCGAAAGTTTCTATGTGAATTTTTGTGTTTTCAAATTTTGCTTAACTCGTTTTCGTAGGAAGCGATTAATCGCGAGATACCCATGAGGAAAGCGATTAGTCACGAGATACCCGCAAGATAGTAGTGAAATTTTTTGTCTGAATTTTTTGGAAAATTGGAAATTCAAAGTTTTTGAAGATGTTTTCAATTTTATAAAGTGCAATGCTGTGTGTGATTAGTTTACACATGCTTACAAAATAAAAACCTTTAATTTAAAACATCTAGTTGGAGAGAGATACAAGGGTTGGATCTCACGGCCTCCATTGTCGGTTTATAGTTGTGTGATTAAATACCTCGCCTTGGTGTATATGCCTTGCTCCCTTCGAAGGGTGTTTAATTCATGGTACTACAGGTTAAACTTCTTAATGATAGATGAAGTGTGTTTTTACATTAAGAACGACCCCGCTTTTGTGGAGTTACTTAGTGACTCACATTGATTCTAGGCAATGGTGTACACTAGACTAATTATAATGTTAACCCCCCTTCGGAGCTATGTCATTATTACTTAGAGGCTAAAGGAAAAACAACAAATTATTTTTGTTTGGTAAGAGTTACCATGATGGCAATAATATTGAGAATAATTCTCACCTGATCATAGTTATTGGTATGACCTTGCTTCCGGGGAATATTAATTATGAGATTGGGTTGTCGTTGCATATATTATATTATGGTTTTGTTAAGTTTCCATACTATATGATTATATGCTAAATTGATAATGTCCAGTTTACTTATTATATTCATGTTTATTATTTTCAGATTTGAACATGGCATCATTTAGCCCACTTGTTACTATTCTTAATCAAAACAAACTAACTGGATCCAACTATGTTGACTGGAAAAGAAATTTAGACATTGTTCTTACTGCTGAAGAGCACAAATATGTACTTACTAAACCATGTGCTAGCTTTCCTTCATTAGATGCTCCTCCTGAGGAAAAATAGTGATATGATCATTGGCAGAAATCTAATGAGATGGCCAAGTGCTACATCCTAGCATCTATCTCAAATGTTCTACCGCATCAAATGCAAAATGTAGAACTAGCTTCGGACATTATGCTAAGTCTGAAGGAGATGTTTGGTGAGCAAGGCCGTTCAGCAAGGCAAGAAACCATGAGGCAAATTTATAATACCAAAATGGCTGAAGGTAGTTCAATTAGGGAGCATTGTCTTACAATGATCTCTGTGGGGGCCAGATAATTAGGAGGTACTGTTAAGGCTGTACTAATTGGACCTGTGGCCCAATCCGAGGACATTAGATCATCCGAGGAGGTCTAGGTAAGATTATAAGGAGAATGGAGTAAAGAGAAGGGTAGAGATAATATGAGATAAGTCCAACAGGTGTCCGAGGACAAAAGCCATCTCGGCAACAAGTATCCGAGGTCAGTAAGAGTGCCATATCATCATTGACTTTCTTCGAAGTTGCATCACCACTAAGAGGTAGACGTTGAACAAGGGATAAGAAAGGAGAAGGGCAACAAATATCTTCAAAAAGTTGCTACCTCCACATTAAATGTCTCCCAACCAACTCTCTGGCTGCATTAATGTGGAAGTGATGCTTGAACAATGATCAAACAGCCTTACAGATACTAGTTGATGATTCTGGGAAGTGCTGGATGGGACAGGAAGGAGTTCCCTGAGTCTAACCTACACGTGTGTGGTAGGGATGACACCAAAATTGGAGTATATAACATAGGAAGATGTACTAGAAAGGCAGGATCGAAAATAACAACGAATTTTAGAGAACAAGGCTAAGTACTCTGATATAATTTTATGGTTCAAAAAGACAAGATAATGAAAACACCTTGAGTTATTCCGAGGACAGATTTTCTAATCCTACTTGTGTCTAACAGTCTTAGATTATCAAATTTAATCGTTTTTCTTCTAGAGTAGATCTAGTTCTTTTATCCACGCTCTACAAATTTATTGTTTAGGCCACTTGGATTTGTACCCAACCCTATTCTGGGTCCAATCCAATTTTAGTCCCTACAATTGGCGCCGTCTGTGGGAAGAGCTTGATCTATTTAGAGAAAGGCTTGAGTGCTTAGTCTAGGATGGAAGAAACAGGTCCACAACAGGCAGCAGCAGGTCCACACCAGGTGGACGCTAATCTACACCAAGCAGAATCAAGGGGATCCCAACATGGTGATCCGTGTAGGAGCCTCAAACAGAGAGGAGGTCCTGAAGGAAGTGTGCACACAACTCATACCAGTAGAAGTCAATCTCGAGGGAAGAGCCATGTTTTCCATGCAAAGAATGACAGAGACATGCAACATGAGATCGACGAGTTGAAGAGGGAATTGCATCATGCTTGGCGAAAACGTTCATTGCCCAGCCTTGAATCGTCCTCTAAAGAGGTAGATGGTGCTAGCTATAGGCAGAGATCTAGAACTCCGCCCAGCGAAACCTTTTCCTATGAGGAGGAGCATCACCATAGACATAGATACAAAAGCTCGCCTTGCAAAGGCTTGGGGAACTATGCCATGAATAAAGCATTGAGTCAGGCTTCTAAGTCACCCTTCACGAGAAACATAGAAAACACGAATCTTCCTTGACAATTCCACCAACCGACGTTCACCATTTATAATGACCGAACAGATCCAGTGGAACATGTCAGCCATTTCAATCAAAGGATGGTCGTTCACTCTAAAGATGAGGCCTTGATGTGTAAGGTCTTTCCATCTAGCTTGGGCCTAGTGGCAATGAGGTGGTTCAACGGCTTAAAGGGGAACTCTATTGATTCCTTTAAAAAAACTTACTCGAGCCTTTGGTGCTTATTTTATAACTTGTAGCAGGGTTTCTCGATCTTTGGGATCCTTGCTATCCATGTCCATGCGGGAGGGGGAAACTTTGATGGCCTACTGCGATAGATACTGGGAGATGTTTAATAAAATAGACGGAGACTATGACGATATGGCCATTGGTACTTTCAAGGCTGGCCTCCCAGCCGAGCACGACCTGAGGAAGTCTTTAACTAGCAAACCTGTTACCAGTGTGCGCCAACTTATGGATCGGATTGATAACTACAGGAGGGTAGAAGAAGACCAACTTCAGGGGAAAATAAAGGCGAAGGTGATCCTTCAGGAGATGAGGGATTTCATGTCAGACCAATACAATAATAACCGACCTCGGAAAGACTTTGTTGGGCAGCCAGGATCTGCCAACACCCAGGTGGTTAATGTTGTGTTTTAGGAGCCAGTACAACTGGTACTGGAGAAGATTAAGAATGAGTCATTCTTCAAATGGCCAAACAAGATGGCAGGAGATCCTATGAGACGTAACCAAAATCTCTATTGCCACTATTATCATGATCATGGACACACTACCGAGGACTGTAGAAACTTGTGGGACCATCTGGATCTGTTAGTCCGAGAAGGAAAGTTAAAACAACTCTTGCATCATTCCAGTGGTCGAGGAAGCCAAACGGGCACAGAGCTTCAGGGAGATGCCTCTTCAAGACCCCCCCTTGGCATAATAAATGTTATCTTTACTTCCCCGGGGAGGACCGGATCTTGTCCTTCCAGGGTGATGTCGGTGTCCAGTCATCCAGCCGAGGGTTCTAGTTCAATGCCGAAGAGAGCCAAAACAGGCATCCCATTAGTGCTAGGTTTTTCAAATGAGGACAAAGTTGGAACCATACTGCCCCACGATGATGCCCTAGTGGTTACACTAAGAATTGGTGGATACGACATGAAAAGGATGATGATTGATCAAGGCAGCGTTGCTGACTTAATGTACCCTGACTTGTATAGGGGGTTAAATTTGAAACTCGAAAATTTGATAGCCTACAATTCTCCTCTGATGAGTTTTAAGGGTAGAATGGTCGTCCCAAAAGGTCAGATCAGATTACCTGTGCAGGTCGGCACGGATGTGGTGGAGGTGGACTTTATCGTCGTAGACGTCTTCTCTCCTTACACAGCCATTATGGGTAGACCTTGGCTTCATGCCCTGGGTGTCGTCTCCTCTACTCTTCACTAGAAGGTGAAGTACCCATCCGAGGACTAGGTTTTGGAGATAGTGGAAAATCAGACTGCAGCCAGACAATGCCTGGTGGCGGTTATCCAACATCGGCTTGAAGTGGAGACCTCGACCATCACTGATAATGGTTTATAGAAATCAGAAGTCCTGGCGTTGCCCTTCAATGAACCAGCTGACGAGGCGAAATGTGAAGATCTAGTGAGGGTAATTGTCGATGAAGATCTAGAAAAGTTTTTCCAAGTTGGAGATCAACTGCCTTTGCAAGAGAGGGAGCAATTGATTAAATTCCTCAAAGAAAATGTTGATGTATTCACGTGGAGCGTATATGAAGCCCCGGGTATAGACCCAAGTTTCATCTGTCATCATCTAAATGTTAATCCTTCCATCACCCCGAAGAGACAGCCACCTCGGCGTCGGTCAAAAGAGTACGCCAAGGCTGTCAGAAATGAAGTGGCCAAGCTTAAGCAGACAAGGGCTATTAAGGAAGTTTTTTATCCTCAATGGTTAGCCAACACCGTGGTGGTGAAAAAGAAGACTGGGAAATGGCGAGTGTGCATAGATTTCACGGACCTCAATAAAGCCTGTCCTAAGAACCCTTTCCCTATGCCTAAGATAGACCAGTTGGTGGATGCAATAGTAGGTCATCCTCGAATGAGCTTTTTGGACGTCTTTCAAGGATATCATCAAATACCGTTAGCATTGGATGATCAAGAAAAGACAACTTTTGTCACTCCCATTGGAAACTATCACTACAAAGTGATGCCTTTTGGTTTGAAAAATGTGGGATCTACTTATCAACGAATAATGACTAAAATGTTCGAACCACAATTGGGCAGGAGCATTGAAGTCTATATCAATGATATGGTTGTGAAGAGCAAAATGGTGTCTAAGCATGTGGGAGATCTTGCAAACATCTTTGGAATTCTGAGAAAGCATAAGTTACATCTGAATGCTTCAAAGTGTTCATTTGGTGTAGGCTCTGGAAAGTTCTTGGGCTACATGCTAACTCACAGGGGAATTGAGGTGAATCCATACCAGATTAAGGCCATTAATGGCTTACAAGCACCTCAGAATCCCAAGGAGGTACAGAAACTGAAAGAGATGACTGCTGCTTTGAATCGATTTATATCTAGGTCAGCCGATAGGTGCAGACCCTTTTTCCTTTTACTGCATAAATGGAAAGGGTTTGAATGGACTAAGGAATGTGCTGTAGCATTTCAACAGCTGAAGGAATACCTATCTCGGCCACCTATCATGTCCAGTCTCGAGGTGGATGAGGTCCTGTTTGCCTACTTGGTGGTGACCTCACATGCAGTAAGTTTTGTTTTGATATGAGAAGACAGTGGCATCCAAAGACCAGTCTATTACGTAAGTAAGTCACTTCATGAAGCCAAGGTGCGATACTTATCATTGGAAAAGGCTATCTTGGCAGTAGTGCATGCTACACGAAAACTCCTCCATTATTTTCAGGTGCACACCGTGGTAGTTCTAACTCAATTACCGCACAAGTCCATACTTCGAAGTGCAGACTATACTAGGAGGATTGCTAAATGGGGCACGATTCTGGGGGCTTTCAACATTAAATATATGCCCCGTACCTCTGTGAAAGGCCAGGTCCTCGCCAATCTAGTAGCCGAGTTTCCTGAACTTCCAGATGAAGCAGAGATGAAGCGGCATGGCATGGATGAAAAATCGGTTGGCCTAATCTCCACACAGGATACCTCATCCTGGAAAGTGTATATGGACGGAGCAGCAAACCAACGGGGAGTAGGACTGGGGCTAGTTCTGGTATCCCCTGAAAAGATCATCATTGAAAAGTCCTTAAGGCTGGGATTCTCAGCTACGAACAACGAAGCGGAATATGAAACTTTGCTGATGGGAATGACCATGGTCCAAAAGATGGGTGGAAAGGCAGTGGAAATGTTCTTAAATTCAAGACAAATCGTGGGCCAGGTAGAAGGGGAACTGGAAGCCCGAGATACAAGAATGCAGGAATGTTTGGGTCACGTTAGGCGTGTACAAACGAAATTTGAATCCTTTGAATTGTCACATATCCCTAGAGGTGAAAATACCCATGCAGATTCCTTAGCTACCCTTGCCACCTCCTCGGCACGGAACTTGCCCCGGGTTATAATGGTCGAGGATTTATGCACCCCTACCCCAACGAGGAAAGATTTGCTCCAGATCCATCAAGTCAATTTAGAGCCGAGCTGGATGGACCTTATACTGCTATTCCTCAAAAAGGATTTATTGCCTGAAGATAAATCAAAAGCTGAAAAAATACGAAGGAAAGCTCCTCGGTTTTGGCTGTCCGAGGATAGAAGGTTATACAAACAATCTTTTCTAGACCATATCTACTTTGTGTACATCCCGAGATATCAGAGTCACTCCTAGAGGAACTGCATGAAGGAATTTACGGAAGTCACACGAAGGGAAGATCCCTATCTCACCGGGCCATTACTCAAGGATACCGGTGGCCAAATATGCAAAAAGAATCACAAGAATATGTTAGAAAATGTGACCAATGCCAGAGATTCGCTCCAAGCATCCACCAGCCAGGAAGAGTTCTTAATCCTCTTTCTAGCCCTTGGCCTTTTGCACAGTGGGGATTAGATATTGTAGGACCTTTCCCTAAGGCACTGGGAAACAAAAAGTATCTGCTGGTCGACACAGATTATTTTACTAAGTGGGTTGAGGATGAACCTTTGGCTAATATTAGAGATGTGGAGGTGAAAAGATTTATCTGGAAGAATATCGTTACTCGATTCGGGGTTCCTCATACCCTTATCTCGGATAATGGCCTTCAATTTGATAGCAAAGCCTTCAGGCAATACTGTTCTGACCTGGAGATAAAGAATAGATATTTCACTCTGGCCTATCCTTAGGGAAATGGGCAAGTTGAAGCTGTCAACAAGGTTATAGTAAGTGGACTTAAAAAGAGGTTGGATGAGGCAAAGGAAAAATGGGTGGAGGAACTGCCACATATCCTTTGGACGTATCGAACAACACCATGATGATCAACAGGAGAGACCCCTTTCTCAATGACATCTAGAGCCAAGGCCGTAATCCCTCTGGAAACAGATTTCCCAATGTCAAGAACTAGTGCATCTACCCTGGGTGGTAATGATGGGCTGTTGGAAAAGAGTCTGGATTTGATCGAAGTGCGAAGGGAGAATGCAATGGTCCAACTGGCTCACTACCAGCATAAACTCAAGCAAGGTTACGATGCCAATGTAAAGCTGAGGCCGTTGGCTGTAGGAGATCTAGTACTGAGGAAAGTTTTGAGAACCACCAAGAATCCAGCCTGGGGAAAATTGGGGCCTAATTGGGAAGGACCATATCGGATCACTTCAGTAGCAGGAATAGGTGCCTACTATTTGGAAGATCTAGATGAAAAAGCTGCACTCCACCCTTGGAATGTAAATAATCTGAAAAGGTATCATTATTAATGAAATTAGACCTATTTAGTTTCCCTTTAATTTATTCCGATCATATGTCATATGTTTCCTCATCTATTGAAGTATTAAACAGAAACTAAGTTATGTCAGGTTCCTCGGACCACAAATTTAGTGGAAATTAATACACTATGACATCTATTGAAGTATTAAACAAAAACTAAGTTATGTCAGGTTTCTCGGACCACAAACTTAGTGGAAATTAATACACTATGATATCTATTGAAGTATTAAACAAAAACTAAGTTATGTCAGGTTCCTCGAACCACAAACTTAGTGGAAATTAATACCCTATGGCATCTATTGAAGTATTAAACAGAAACTAAGTATGTCAGGTTCCTCGGACCATAAACTTAGTGGAAATCAATGCCCTATGGCATCTATTGAAGTATTAAACAAAAACTAAATTATGTCAGGTTCCCCGGACCACAAACTTAGTGGAAATTAATACATTATGACATCTATTGAAGTATTAAACAGAAACTAAGTTATGTAAGGTTCCTCAGACCACAAGCTTAGTGAAAATTAATACCCTATGACACCTATTGAAGCATTGTACAGGTTCAATAGAAATTAATACATCCTTGGTACTATTTAAATGTTAGTTCAACATGAACTTGAGCATCTAAAGGGAGTAAACCCTTCATTCGTTTTCTTGGATCACAAGGTTTGTGATCACCTAATAAAGATGTAAACCTCAATAAGCCTATGAGCATCACTTAAAGCATTCTGAGGTGCCCTGGATTCAACTTGTTTAATCAAACATAAAGATATTTTCTTGAGGTTAAACTTGTTATAATAGATGTATATTCAAAATATGTCTAGGTAGTGTTATGGATTCAATGTTCATCATCCATTTTAACTACCAATTAAAAGTATGTGTAAACTTTGTCTTTTTCTTGTGAAAACAAAGGAAAGTCAAGATGAAAACTACTCAAAACCAGAGTAACAAAACAGATAAAATAAAAATGAAATAAATAATAACTCAAACGAATTCAAGAGAGTAAAATGCATACTTCATTAAAATATGTCTAAAAAGAGGGACAAAATCCCTTACAAAAGTCATAATTATATTACAACGTAGGGCTCATTACTTCAACTTGATCTGAAGCTTGGAAGTTTTGTTTGCTGGATTATCTGCCTTTGAGGTAGTTGTTCCTTCTTTATCTTTTAAGGCTCCCTCAGTGGGCATGACAGTTGAAGCCAAGTCTTGCTGAAAACCCTGGGAAGCTGCTCCTACCTCTGAAACAACTGCAGCCTTGTCCAACGGTACTTCTTGGGAAGCACCGGTTTCTTTTGTTGGCCCTTGTTGGCTGGGAAAATGAGGGTCTCGAGGCTGTACTTCTTTATTTGGATCAATAACTGTAGAAGCCACCTCATCTTGAGTAGAAGGAAGGTCCGAGGCTCGTATTGCAGAAGGGTAAAACACATTTTCTAGTTTCCTCAACTCGGAAGAAGCCTTAACCCTAACTCGGTTAAAGGCTTCATCCCAAGTCTGGGCGCAATAAATGCGACACACAGCTGGGACCTCTGCCCTAAGGGTTTCCTCAGTCTCAGCTACTCCAAGGTCGTAACCCTTCTGCTCAGCCTCATCCCTAGCCTTCTCGGCTTCAGTCCTTGCCTCCTCAGCTTCAGTCTTGGACTTTTCAGCCTAATCTTTCAGCCTTTGGGTTTCCTCCAGTTGTTTTCTAAGTGCTGCCATCTGCTCCCTGGCAGCAGTCAGTTGATCAGTGGCCTCGCGTAGGCACTTCCTCTGGTCCTCGGCTTGCCTTTGCGCGCTATCCAAGGTCGAGTCAGCACTCCGGCGGGCATGTTCCTTGTCAGTCAGTTTTCTCTTTAGCTCAGTAAGTGTTTGCACAGCTACCATTTGTCTCTTCCTCTCATCTTCCAACTGTTGGCAGCAATTATTGGTAATTTCTTCAAGCCTGAAAGTGGCTTGGACAGCCTAAAAAATGGGGGGAGGGGATTAATACCATAGCCAACGAAAAGTTTATGTCTGTAAATAATAATTGTAAGTAAAAAATAAAAATAAAAAATAAAAAGGGTTAACATTATACCATGCCCAAATATCTTTTACAATTGAGGAAGACCTTATTCTTCCTCATGCTCTGCAGGTCGAACATATCCTTTGGAAGCAGCAATGCCTCCTCCACAGTAGAGGCAACGTGGCACCCAATGCCCCCGTTGAAGTCCCTGAATGATGCATCATCCCTCAGAGGCTCCCCGCCATCCATGGGTGCTGGGAGCCAGGCTCGTGGCTCTGGAGGCTGAGTGTTCAACCTCTCCAGGCCCCGTTACGATGCGTGGCTGACATTCTGCTACTTCGCAGCTCGTTAAGCCTCCTCTTATCGAGTCGGACGGGATCTTCCAGTCTCAACCACATCTTTCCCTTTCTGCTTCCTTTTTCCTTTTTGGATCAGCAAGTTCATTCTAATAGGTTGAGGTGGATGAGGAGCAGGAGGAGGAGATTTGGGAAGAGGAGGGGGAATCTGAGACTATGTAGATTTCCCCGGTGCACCTTTTCCAGGTTGATTTTCTATTAGCTTCATTAAACTCCTTTGGAGTTTCCTCTAGACACCCATTTCGTCAAATACGTCCTCGGGGGTTAGATTCTGGTTAAAAACCTCGAATTCGTCCGAGGAGTCCAATAAATCTACAACTTCCTTTGGGTTTCTTTCTTCTTCTTCTTCTTCTTCTTCTTCTTTTCTTTCTTCCTCTTCCTCGAGAACGTGCTAGGATGAGGATGCTCCTACTGAAGGAGTGGCCACGAAAAGTGGTTGGGTGCGAGGAGTATCTTTAAAGAGTGGGACACCCTCTGGAACAACGAACCCCTGGTAGGCAACACTGATACGGTGGAGCCGAGGGTCGCGAGCTTTGATCACGTACTTAAGGGCTTGGAAGGCAAGTGAGAAGGGTGTGTATCCAAGGATCAAATGAGCTGCTCGAAGTTTCCCGTCAGCCTCGTTCACATACACCTCGGCTTGCAAGATCCTGTCTAAGCTCACTTTGTTAACTAGGCTGAGCTTGGGTTTGGTAGAACGCTTGTCTGCGAAATCATTGAATTAGAATGAAGTTTCGTTAGAGACAAGGATTTTAGGAAACAAAAGAGAAAGACAAACCCAAAATTTAAAAATCTACGGCTATACCCTTACCTAGTTCTCCCTCCACAGTTGGATAGGGTAGGCCATCGTACCATTTCCCAGAAAAAATTAGGAAATCCTCCTTTAAATTTTTGTTTGAAGTGGGAAGACACTAGATTAGCCTTACTACGGGATGCCTCGACTTGAGGTAATATCCCTGCCCCTTCAAATGGTGCAGATTGTATACCCAATTCACATCGTGGTGGGTCAGGTTTAGGTTCATTCTCTCATTTAAAGTTTCTATACTCCCCAAGACCCTAAACATGTTTGGGGCGCACTATGTGGTAGATAACCTAAAAAGACTAAGGTAATTCCTAGTAACGGTACCCATGGGAATGGTCATCCCTCCTTCTATGAAGGCAATCATGGGAATGACCACCTCTCTCGTTTTCCTGGCATCGAACCACTCCCTCTGGGCAGCGTACCTCATGCCTACTGTTAGGGGGATCCTATACTTAGCCCTAAAGCTTTCCATACCCTCCTTAGACTCGACCAAACATTTGAACTTACCCATTTTCCCAAGAGGTCTCGAAGAAAAGTTAACAAGTTTAAAATGAAAGCAAAAGGATTTAAGAAGACTTACAGGTTGGAAAAGGGGTCTGCGGACAAGTTTCTAGTATTTGTAGACGCATAGGGAGACGAAAGAGAGAGACCGGTTCAGTGTATGAGCTCTAGGACTGTGTGATTGCAGAAAATAAGAAAAAGAATTGATTTGAAAAGCTATTTATAGTGGCACAAGAGTTACAAAAGGGAAAGTTCTCACTCGTAAAACAAGAAAAACCCTCCGCCATTCGATTTACATCTTACCATTGAACGTGGGGGATAGGGGCGTCGCCAAAATTTAATGCTGGCACGCTCTGGATGCCAAAGCATCAGGAGCATGCCTTAAGCTGGTAAAAAGACATATAGGAAGTCAGGAGTACGGAATAGGACCATAAACAAGATGGGCTGAGAACATCAAAATCATCCTTTCCTCCCGAGGAGTCGAAAAGCAAGATTTTGAGGGGCTATTGTGGGGACCAGATAATCAGGAGGTACTGTGAAAGCTGTACTAATTGGGCCTATGGCCCGATTAGAGGACATTAGACCATCCGAGGAGGTCTAGGTAAGATTATAAGGAGAACGGAGTAAAGAGAAGGGTAGAGATAATATGAGATAAGTCCAACAAGCGTCCGAGGAAAAAAGCCATCTCAGCAACAAGTGTCCGAGGTTAGTAAGAGTGTCATATCATCATGGACTTTCTTCAAAATTACATCACCACTAAGAGGTAGACTTTGAACAAGGGATAAGAAAGGAGAAGGGCAGCAAATATCTTCAAAAAGCTGCTACCTCCGCATTAAATGTCTCCCAACCAACTCTCTGGCCGCATTAATGTGGAAGTGATACATGAACAGTGATCAAGCAGCCTTACAACTACTAGTTGATGATTCTGGGAAATGCTAGATGGG
Organism: Quercus bicolor; assembly: GCA_025762765.1. NCBI lineage: Eukaryota > Viridiplantae > Streptophyta > Magnoliopsida > Fagales > Fagaceae > Quercus > Quercus bicolor. The sequence continues at coordinate 1,886 of JAOXJQ010128815.1, read as the reverse complement.
ACAGGAAGGAGTTCCCCGAGTCTAACCTACACGTGTGTGGTAGGGATGACACCAAGATTGGAGTATATAACATAGGAAGATGTACTAGAAAGGGGGGATCGAAAATAAAAACGAATTTTAGAGAACAAGGTTGAGTACTCTGATATAATTTTATGGTTCAAAAAGACAAGATAATGAAAACACCTTGAGTTATTCCGAGGACAGATTTTCTAATCCTACTTGTGTCTAACAGTCTTAGATTATCAAATTTAATCGTTTTTCTTCTGGAGTAGATCTAGTTCTTTTATCCACGCTCTACAAATTTATTATTTGGGCCACTTGGGTTTGTACCCAACCCTATTCTGGGTCCAATCCAATTTCAGTCCAACCAATCTCTAATCTGAATACATTGGAGGTTTTAGGTGCCAATATTGATGGAGAATCCCAAGTGGATATGATACTCCAGTCACTACTGGAATCATTCAAGGAATTCAGACTCAATTATAATATGAACAAAAAGATTTATTCTTTGTCTAAATTAATGAATGATTTGGTAGCGGCAGAAGGCATCCTTGGTACTTCTAGTGTAGATGCTAATATGGCTGAAGCTTCTACTTCTCAACCTAAGTCGAAAGGCAAAGGTAAGAAGAAGGACTTCACGAAGCAAGAGGGTAAACAAATTGCCTTAGGGGTTGCTGACAAAGGAAAGAAGATCAAAGGAAAATGTTTCCATTGTGGTGAGAAAGGACATTGGAAGAGGGATTGTCCAAAGTTCAAGGCTACCAATAATAAGGGTATGAAAAGTTCTTTCCTCCTTGAAATATGTTTAGTACAAAATCTCACAGATTCCTGGTGTGTGGATTCAAGTTGTACTAATTATATCTGCAATTCTTTGCAAGGGTTCTAGGAGACCAGAAAGCTTAAACAAGGGGAATTGTTTCTTACTTTGACTGATGGGAGCAAGATTCCGGTTGTAGCTGTTGGTGTTTTTAATTTATATTTTGAGTCTAGAGTTTTAATATTGGAAGACTGTCTGTATGTACCTAATGTTCGTAGGAATTTGATTTCTGCAACTTATTTAGATAAACATGGATATCGTGTTATCCTTAAAGACAATGTTGTAATAAAGAAGGGTAAAGTGTTTATCTGTTCTGGCAATATTGTGGATGGTCTTTATATTTTAACTCCTGATAAGCATAAATTATATAATTCTGAATTAGATAATGACTCTCATGTAAAATTAAAGAGAAAGTTTCCTTCTACTAATGATGCATATCTTTGGCACTTGCGTTTGGGTCATACTAATTCAAACAGAATTCAAAGACTGATCAAAGATGGACTCTTAGAGCCCATGGACTTTGATGAATTTCCAGTTTGTGAATCTTGTTTGGAAGGCAAAATGACCAAACAACCTTTTAATGCAAAAGATAGAAGAGCCAAAGAATTGCTTGAATTAGTTCATACGGATGTGTGTGGTCCTATGTCAACTGAAGCAAAAGGAGGTTATGAGTACTTCATCACTTTTATCGATGATTACTCAAGATATGGTTATGTGTACCTAATGAAACGGAAGTCCGAAGCCATTGAAAAGTTCAAAGATTTTAGGGCTAAAGTTGAGAATCAATTGGGTAAACGCATAAAAGCCATTCAATCTGATCATGGTGGCGAATACCTTCTTAGGGATTTCAAGGATTACTTAACACAAAATGTGATTGTATCCCAATTGGCTGCACCTGGAACTCCCCAACAGAATGTTGTAGCAGAAAGAAGGAATAGGACTCTTTTAGAAATGGTTAGGTCCATGATGAGTTACTCAACTTTACCGATCTTTTTTTGGGGTTATGCCATAAATACAGCAATACATCTTTTGAATTTAGTTCCATCAAAATCTGTTCCCAAAACACCCA
>JAOXJQ010128811.1:0-15090 GCA_025762765.1 Quercus bicolor | reverse complement strand
CCGCGAAATCAAAATTCTTCTCTTTTAATCAAAACCCATATACTCTTCTCCTTCTTCTAGATCTTTCCGTCTTCCTTTCTTTTCCTGTGTCCTCTTTCACCCGTTGAAAATTTCAATCCCTTCTCTTTCACATTCCCTTATATTTATTTATTTTATTTTTCCAGAAAATAAATTCTTGTAAAGAATTTTCTGGGAAAGTAGCTTTGGAGTTATTTGGGAAAAAAAAAAAAAAAATCGCCTACACACAAATACAAGGCAGAGAGAGAGAGAGAGAAGCCAGCCAAATGCGCGTGAAACAAGTCAAAATGCGAGATCCAAACCAAGTCTGCGTTGAAAAGCCTCAGAGGAAACATTCAGATATGCGAATGTTATTCATCTCATACTCTCGTGCTAGTACGTGATTGCCTTGCCTCTCTCTTTGTAGGGCCTATATTACAGCCTTGTCGAACGGCCTTTGTTTTTTTATATTTTTATATGAAATAATTTTGGGTTGGTTGGGTATTCTGGGCTGAGTTACATGTTGTTGTTGTTGTTTTTGGGGCGGGGATTACAATTTGGTGGTGCGAATGATATAGGAATAGGATTAGTTGTTGGTCGTTGTGACTTCTAACTACCTGGACTTCTTGTCTCTGCACACGTGTTCTTTCTCAAACTTCTTTTTCTTTTCTGATTCCTTCTTGTTTCTCTGGTTTTCTGTTTTGTTTTCACTTTCTAATTACTGGGTTTCTGAGCTTTTTGTCGTAACTCTTTTTCTGGGGTTCTGTTTTAATTTTGTTTTAGACTGACTAGTATTGCTTTATTTATTCATTCTTTTCCTGGGTGTTGGTGTTACAAATTTGTGAATTTTTTGGGGCTTGTGGGAAAAAAATAAAAAATAAAAAAATCTGTTTTTCCCAGAGAGGAGCTACTTTTCTTGTAGCTGATTGAGTCATTCTTAGTGGGTTGTTTTTGAATTTTGAAGGGGCTGTGGATCCTTGAAGAAGCTGCATTTACTGGTGAGTGAATTAGCTTTGGAAGGAAGGAATTGTTGGTACTTCCTATTGTGTTTCTCTGATATTTGTCATTGGGGTTAGTGAGAGGTTGTTCTAGAGGGAACAAAAAATGAGGGGTGGTATAAGGAGAAAGCTGAAACTGAGCAAGCTTTACTCATTCAGATGTGGGAGGTCATCTATGACAGATGATGACCATTCACAGATTGGTGGTCCAGGGTTTTCCAGGGTTGTTTATTGCAATGAACCAGATTGCATCCAAGCTGGAATTCGTAAATATGGAGCCAATTATGTTAGGTCTACAAAATATACACTTGCCACTTTCTTGCCTAAATCATTGTTTGAGCAGTTTAGGAGGGTGGCCAATTTTTTCTTCTTGGTTACTGGCATCTTGGCCTTCACTCCACTCGCTCCTTATACAGCTGTTAGTGCTATCCTTCCTCTTATTGTCATTATTGGAGCATCAATGATTAAAGAGGGTATTGAAGATTGGAGGCGAAAGAAGCAGGTACCCCTTTTTTGCTTGTCTAGTTTGGTTCTATTAATTGATCCTTATAATATTTTGCTGAGCTTCTCTGTCTTTCTTGTTCAATTACAATATGCTTGTATAGAATCAAAAAGACCAGTAGAAGAGTCTCCTAAACTTGAACTGATTAAACTGGACTTTTGTTTTCCTAAACACATTTTTATAAAGGAAAAAAAAAAGAAAAAAGAAAAAAGAAAAAAAGGAGGAATGTCTTGAAAATCTGCTCATTGGGAAGTGTCCTAAGTCTTGGAGGGCACCGTTGGCTTTAATGGAAGTATTTCTTTTGTTGCTATAAGAATTTGTAAGGAAAAGTGTAGATCCTCTGAAATATTTGCTATTTTCATTACTAAGGTGGATGCAAGGGGCATTTTTTAATCATCTTAATGCATTGGATGTGGGAAAATTCAAGTAATCTGTTTAAATTCGTAGCATGAGGTTGTTTGGTTGGGTAATGTGTAATTTGAAAAAAGTATTTAGTTCACATGATCTCTATAGGATGATAATATTTTCTCCTTTTGCATTGTTGATTTTGATGATGAATAAAATAATAGTTCCATAAATTATGTTTCCATATTACTTGGATTTACTAGATAGTTTATTATTTTTTTTTTCAATTGTACAATACTAATTATTATGATTGTTATATTCTCTTGCCTGTGGTCAGAGATCAATCCTTGACAACATAGGCCAAAGTGCTAACAATTTAGGCGTTATTTGTTCTTTCAGGCAAGCTGTTACAACTAGATATATAATTTTACATGTGGAATATTTTTTGCAGGATATGGAGGTGAACAATAGAAAGGTTCAAGTGCATCAACGTGATGGAGTTTTTAATCATACTGAATGGAAGAACCTGAGAGTGGGAGATATAGTAAAGGTAAAGAAGGATGAATTCTTTCCAGCTGACCTCCTCTTGCTTTCATCCAGTTATGATGATGCAATCTGCTATGTTGAGACCATGAACCTTGATGGCGAGACAAATTTGAAATTAAAACAAGCATTGGAGGTTACCTCATCCTTAAATGAGGACTCCAACTTCCATAATTTTACGGCTATTGTTAAATGCGAAGACCCCAACGCAAATTTGTACTCTTTTGTTGGAAGTATGGAGTTTGAAGAGCTACAGTATCCCCTCTCTCCTCAGCAACTTCTTCTCAGAGATTCTAAACTCCGAAATACAGACTATATTTTTGGGGCTGTTATCTTCACTGGTCAGGACACAAAGGTTATTCAGAATTCCACTGATCCCCCTTCAAAGAGAAGCAAAATTGAGAAGAAGATGGACAGAATTATCTACTTCTTATTCTCTATTCTATTTCTGATGGCATTTGTTGGTTCTATTCTCTTTGGCATTGCAACTGAAGATGACTTAGAAAATGGTAGGTTGAAAAGGTGGTATCTTAGACCAGAAGATTCTACAGTTTTCTTTGACCCCAAAAGAGCACCTTCTGCAGCTATTTTTCACTTTCTGACAGCCCTAATGTTATATAATTCCTTTATTCCAATCTCCTTGTATGTGTCAATAGAAATTGTCAAAGTTCTTCAGAGCATCTTCATCAATCAAGATATTCATATGTACTATGAAGAAGCTGACAAACCGGCACATGCCCGTACCTCAAATTTGAATGAGGAACTTGGCCAAGTTGACACAATACTTTCTGATAAGACCGGAACTTTGACATGCAATTCAATGGAGTTCATCAAGTGTTCTGTGGCTGGGACAGCTTATGGTCTTGGTGTTACAGAGGTTGACAGGGCTATGCATTCAAGAAAAGCCTCACCTTTGCATGATGAAAATGTAAATGGATATGACCACATCAAGGATTCTACTGATTCAAAGTCACTCATAAAAGGCTTTAACTTTAAAGATGAGAGGATTATGAATGGAAAATGGGTTAATGAGCCTTGTGCAGCTGTCATTCAGAAATTTTTTCGTTTATTGGCAATTTGTCATACTGCCATTCCTGAAGTGGATGAAGAAACAAGGAAGGTTTCATATGAAGCTGAATCTCCAGATGAAGCAGCATTTGTGATTGCAGCACGAGAACTTGGTTTTGAATTCTACAAAAGGACACAGACTAGCATATCATTGCATGAATTGGATCCAGTGACTGGAAATGGAATTGAACGGTCAGTTTTTCTCATTGCATGTTTTATAAAATCAGAAATTAGAACTTATGCATGCTATACTCTTTGGCTTCCATTCAGTGGTGGCTCCAGGAATTTTTTTCCAAGGTGGTCATTATGAAACTTAAATTATATAAAATATAAAAAGAGAATTTCATATATTGACCAAAAGAAAAAAAGCAAATATATAAAATCTTACAATTTCCTTTTACAAATTTTCTTATTTTGAAATTGTTGCTTGATAGTCTTATTATGAATGCTACAAGCTACATCTCTTTCAAAATTTTGTTTGATAAAATTTTTCTTAAGCTTTTCCTTTTTGTTTGTAAAAGCCTCATATATTGTTCAAGAAACCAAAGTTTGACTACAAACTTAGTTGTAACTTAAGGCTACAACTCTCACTAAACAAATTAACATGACTGCGTTTTTTTATGTTTTTAAAACACATGTCAAATTTCATGTCACTTTGATTTTATTTACTATTTGATCCATAAACTTATATTTTATGTATAATTTTAGACCACAACAACTCAAAATTTAAACATTTGATTGATAACATAGTTATTGATCTTTGATTTTATTGATATATTGAAAGAATTGAGAATATAAGAAGAAAATATAATCTAATGGTGGATTTGTTATAGTTTACATTCAAATAAAAAAAAAAATTTAAGTGGAGTTGTAGCCTTAATCTACAACCAAGTTTGTTGACAAACTTTGTCAAAAGTTTATTTATGTTGGGCCTAGAAAAATTTAGGGTGGTATCAAATTTTTTTGAAGGTAAAAAAAATCATAAATTTTTTTAAATTTATATATATTAATTTTTTTTCCAGGTCAGGGTGGTCCTGTGAGCACCCTGGCATCAATGTAGAGCCCCGCCCCTGCAGTTCCATTGGTGTGCATATGGATTCATCTGAATACCCAGTTCATGGGTCCCTTACGTGATTTTGCTTCTAATTATACTGGCATATATATGCAGACATATTCTCTTAAATTCCATTCTCTTTGGTGTAGTATGTGATGTGCATCACATGGTGGATGTAGAGGGCTATGAAACAGGGTTACATACTCCCTCTAGAGTGGCTGCATTTACATGTGCATGCAGGGCTACTTTCTTTTTAAGTAATGCTTAAATCGGAAAAGACTGTCTCAATGAATAATTTTCTTTTGCAGGTTGTATAAACTTCTGAATGTTTTAGAGTTTAACAGCTCAAGGAAGCGGATGTCTGTGATTGTAAGAGATGAGGAAGGAAAAATACTATTACTTTGTAAAGGTGCTGACAGGTTTGTAATAACACATCTTACAACCTCAGAATATTCTCTATCAGCTTTGATTGCATATCATCGTCTTCCTAATTCATTTCCCATGCAGTGTCATGTTTGAAAGGCTTGCCAAGAATGGAAGGGAGTTTGAAGACAAGACCAGGGAGCATGTCAATAATTATGCTGATACAGGCCTGAGAACCTTGATACTTGCCTATCGTGAACTTGATGAAGAAGAATACAAAGAGTTCAATGAGAAATTCACTGAGGCAAAGAATTCAGTTAGTGCTGATCAAGAAACATTGATCGATGAAGTAGCAGAGAAGATTGAGAGGGGTCTAATTCTTCTTGGTGCAACTGCTGTTGAGGACAAACTCCAAAATGGGGTGGGTTGAAAATACTGATTACGAATGAATGTACACTTTTATTGATTATTTTGTTTGGTATTTATATTTATTCTATTTTGCTTGTCAGGTTCCTAGCTGCATTGACAAGCTTGCCCAAGCAGGAATTAAGATTTGGGTTTTGACTGGAGACAAGATGGAGACTGCCATAAATATTGGGTATGATTCCTGGGTTTGACTGTTATATTGACCATGAATTGAGGTGTACCTCTCATACTGTTTTTGAGGATGTCTGACTAAATTCTATAAATTTGCAGTTTTTCATGTAGTTTGCTTAGACAAGGAATGAAGCAGATTATAATTAATTTGGAGACTCCCCAAATTCAAACACTAGAAAAGGCAGGAGATAAGGCAGCCATTGCTAAGGTAATATAGGGTGATTTTCATTTAGTCTTCAGTTTGAGGCATTCCTAATTAGCAAGTAATCTTGAACCTTAACACAAATAATGTTTTTCCATTTCTCCATTTTCAGTCTTTTAGTACATTTATTCTATTCAAATATGGATAATCATGTCTACAATCACTACATCAACAAAAATCTTCTCTGGCCTTACCTTTATTTTGGTAGTACCAATTAAATGCATTTTATTGGCTCACCATTAGTATTTTTGGCCTGGACAGAATTGTTCTTTAAACTGGTTTGATGAAGCTCCATGCTTCAGTAATTATGCCGTGATACCTGGTAGAATTAAAGTAGTGATATTTTCTAAATCATTGTTCATGTAATATTCATGGGATAATTCTGATTCCTTTTTTAGGCATCAAAGGAAAGTGTCCTCCATCAGATAACTGAAGGGAAGGGTCAGCTTACTTCATCAAGTAGGAGCTCTGAGGCATTTGCTTTGATCATCGATGGGAAATCACTTAGTTATGCTCTAGAGGATGATATGAAGAAAATGTTTCTGGAGCTTGCAATTGGTTGTGCATCTGTTATATGCTGTCGCTCATCACCAAAACAGAAGGCTCTGGTGGGTTTATCATTTTTCTGTGTCTTTAACCTCCACAAGAACCTTTCTTTTCTTTTCTGTTTTAAGTACATAATTACCATTTAGGAGTAATTTGTTTTTCCTGCTGAAAAAAATAAAAGGTTACAAGACTGGTTAAATCTGGAACGGGGAAAACGACATTAGCAATTGGTGATGGTGCCAATGATGTGGGAATGCTTCAAGAAGCAGATATAGGGATTGGAATTAGTGGTGTCGAAGGAATGCAGGTGCTTAGATTGTTAAATATAATTATCTTGAATCAAATATAAATTATTTTTATTGTTTGTGTTTCTCACTACGTATACTCATTTTCCTCTGTACATATTTTTCAATTCAGGCGGTCATGTCAAGTGATATTGCGATTGCACAGTTCCGATATTTGGAGCGTTTGCTGCTTGTGCATGGACATTGGTGTTACAGAAGGATCTCATCAATGGTAATCCATTCTTGTATTTGTATTTTAGAAATCTGGAAAAATTGAAAATTTTTTCTAAATCTTGTCATAAGTTTAAACCTTTTTAATTAATTTACTTTGTTCATTCTTCTATTGGCAGATATGCTACATTTTCTTCAAGAATGTCACATTTGGTTTCACTCTATTCTTATATGAGGCATATGCATCATTCTCTGGGCAAGTTGCATACAATGATTGGTTTTTGTCACTCTATAATGTTTTCTTCTCATCACTTCCGGTTGTTGCTATGGGAGTTTTTGACCAGGATGTTTCTGCAAGGTATTGTCTCAAGGTGAGTCAACTATATAGCACGTGTATTAAATTATGTCTCTTATGATGATCAATGACTTAGTATATAAAAGTAACACAATGCATCTGGGCTTCTTTTTCTTTCGGGAGGGGGAGGGGGAGGGGGTGTTCAGAAAGGAACTTCTTGTAACTTTTCCTTCATGTGGTACAGACAAGAATGTTTTACATGTGTAATGCCTATTCCTCTACCCCTTGGTCCACTTAATTCATTTCAAGTCCTCATAGTAATGTGGATGATTTTGTTTTATTTTATTTTATCCATACGGTGGCTTCAAGTTTTGTTCTTTGGTTGAGAACACTTGAGAACCTCCAACCAATGCCATTGGCCAAAGAGACCTTTGGTGCCATTAAGAACTGTTAGTAACATAAAATGGTATGCACTGCTCGATGGCCATTGCATGTGACTGTAAAAATTCTTGGTAGAAGAAAGAAAGTTGAAATGATTATTAAGATGAAACTGGTAAAGTGACAAAAAAGCATTCGGGCCTACTATTGTTTGGGATTTCTTGGTTGAGTTTTCATTATCATGTACCAGAAAATCAACTGCAAATAGTTGTAGCAGGAGTTGCATATAGCATTGAACAACCAAAGCCCCCTTGGTTATTATTGGAGTAACATAAAAGAAGCTCTAATTTTGTGTGTGTGTGTATATTATAATTCAATAGATACAACAATGGGGAAGGGGGATTTGAACCTTGGACGTCTCCATTGGAAACATTAGGAGGTGCTAGTTGAACGACAAGGCTCTTGGCCAATTTTATATGGTTTGACTTTTGATAAATGCTTATGTAGTAATTGTTTCTTGTTTCCCTTGGCAGTTTCCTCTATTATACCAAGAAGGGGTGCAGAATCTCCTTTTCAGCTGGCGTCGAATATTCAGCTGGATGTTAAATGGGTTTTGCAGTGCTATAATAATTTTCTTTTTCTGCACAAAAGCACTGGAGCTGCAGGCTTTCAATAATGATGGGCAGACTGCTGGGAGGGATATTTTAGGAGCAACAATGTATACATGCATTGTTTGGGTCGTAAACTTGCAGATGGCACTTTTTATAACTTACTTCACCTTGGTGCAACATGTTGTTATCTGGGGTTCAATTGCGTTTTGGTACCTTTTCCTCTTGATTTATGGAGCCATGACTCCTACCTTTTCTACCACTGCTTACAAACTTTTCATTGAAGTCCTTGCCCCGACCCCTTCTTATTGGATCGTCACTCTATTCGTGGTGATCTCAACCCTAATACCGTACTTCTCGTTCTCAGCCATTAAGATGCGCTTCTTTCCTATGTACCATGAAACAATACAGTGGATAAGGCATGAGGGCCTAGCAAATGATCCTGAATATTTTGAAATGGTACGGCAGAGATCATTGCGGCCGACAACTGTAGGCGTCACAGCCCGCTTTAGCAGCAAGGACTAACCGTTTAAAAGATAATAATCATAACCATACGTGATATTGTTGAAATCGGTTTTGGATGGTTAGCTGGCAAAAAATTGCAGGTCGGAGATATGTGTGTGAACTTTGAAAATTTTCTGCTGTGTATAATTCAATTAAAGCAGACGGCCTAGAGATTACCCTTGCTTCATGACTGTACAGACGCATTAGTCATCTGTAGCATATCGTAGATGGGGTGGAATATTATTATTGTAAAGATTTTATTTTTGACCATCTGAGGTTACACATTGGTTATTATACCATGCTTTTTGTATCATTGTATAAATTAAATTAGTGACATACAGAACCGAGAAAATTCATTGTAGGAATATTTGATAGTGTTGCTTTTTATTACAGTCTACAGAATAGAGAAATAAATAGTATGCCTTTTTCTTTCTCTAGTACTGTTTCTTGTTATTTCTTATCATGTATAATAGTTATACTTTTGTTTCGTGCTCTCTCTCTATATATATATATATATATATTCCCCTTTGTTCATGGTCCTTTTGTTTTGTTGGTTTTTTTGGTTCTTACTGCTGTAACTTAGAAACTCCCCTAAGAAATCATGGTCTGATATCATGACAATTAAGAAACTTAGGGGCGGTTGCTTCCAACTCCTTCATTTAGCATACTTTCTTAATGAGCTATCTGTGCATTATAGTTATAAATTTAAGCCATTAATTACACTGCGGTTTGAGCTTTTAATCCAGTGTTACTGGTATTTGTGTAGGGTAATGTTTAAGTAGTCCCAGAACACTTCCATTTGTGGATCTCTCTCTCTCTCTCTCTCTCTCTCCATGGCCAAAAAAGAAAAGAAAAGGGGGTCATATTTATACATTTTGAGCTTTCAGCTACCTCTATTCTTACTAGCATTCCATTATGTTTATAAACATGTTATTATTATTATTATTGGGTTATAATTTGATTTATGAGAAAATTTGAAATTTTGACGTCTCTATTTGAAACACGAAGAGGTGTCAACCAATTGAATTACAAGGTTCTTGATGGATAGTGAAACATTTGACTATTGGGTTAATGTATAAATATGCTTTAAAATTTACTATTTCAACAATTTCCTACTAATTAAGGAGCATCTCCTATGGTGAAAATTATTTTGTACTCAAAAGTACAATAATGTAATATTTCCTCATCTCACATAAAAAGTGCATCATATCAGAATTTTAATTAATGAAATCTACAATACTTGAGAGAAATTAATGAAATCTACAATACTTGAGAGAGGAGAAAGTTACACATCATTGTACCCTAACAGCATAATTACTCTTAGCATGACATGTCCACTGAGTTAATGTCTTTTGAGTTTTGAGCAACACAGGTACATATAGAGATAAATTTCTCTATTTTTGGTCCTATAATTGTTAAGATGCAACAAATGTTTTGGCATTTTTGCATTCACACAAATTTTAATTAAATTTATAGGTAAATTACATTACCCTTCCTTGAAGTTTTATAGAATGATACTCTTACAAGTGTTCTCTTGAGGTTTGTATCAAGGCATGTTTAGTCCATAACCTCTCAAACTGTCATATTATTAACAAATTATTTATTTATTTTTAAAAAATTCTTTCCCAAACTATGGATAAAATGACATCCCTTTCCCTTTAAATACGGTTATGAATAACACTATTACATAAGTTAATAGGAATTTTTTTTTTAACATATAATATTTTATAAATGAAAATTAAATTCTTATATTTATATAAACCTAAGAAGGGATGTCATTTTATGAAACAATTGAGGAGTATCATTTTGTAAAACTTGAAAAGAAATTGGTAACTGCTATAATTGTTAAGTTAATAGAACATAACCTTTTTTTTTTTTTTTTTTTTTGAGAAAAACTCCTCCCAACCTAACCAATAATTTTAGATCCAACTGCTATTAGTATTACACTATTTGTAAATACGTTTATATTGACCATGGCAAGAAATGGTTTCGGTGGTGATTGCTTCAATGATGACATGCTCCAGCGTGTTTGATGAGCCAAAGGAACATAATATAATGGGCCATCTATCATTTCCACGAAATGTCTTTATAAATGGCCCTACAACCTTTACTTTGTTAGAAAATCAGTCATTTTCACGTCCAAAGAAAACAATCATCGAAGACAAATACGAAAATACTAATGATTAATATTAACATAATATACAGGTAATTGTTCTACTCAACGATGAGAGGGATTGGTTTTTTTGAGGCGTCTTCAATTTGATTTCCAAAACATTGCTTGCAAATCCTTTCAAAGACATGATGACCTCAAAATCCCTTACACACATTCAATTAATTACACACAAAAATTACAAAAAAGAAAAGAAAAAATATATATTATGTTACCGCTAGCTAACTATACCGATGCTGCAACGTTGAGTCCAAGAAAATCAGCGGCGGATTTGGCCATGATGGTGGAGAACTCGTTAAAACTAATGACACCATCACCATTAGAGTCAGCCTCGCGCATCATCTCGGAGAGTTCTTTGTAGGTCAAAGGGTGACCCATCTTGGCCATGGAGCCAGCAAGCTCAGCGGCGGTTATGTAGCCATTACCGTCGCGGTCGAAGGAGCTGAACACTTCCAAGAGCTGCTCCTGGTTCATGAGCACTTCTTGGGTCATGTCTGGTAATATGGCAGTGACGAGTTCGTCAAACTCGACGCTGCCGTTGCCATTGGTGTCCATGTTTGTCAGCAAGGCCTGGAGTTGGTCTCCTGTTGGCTTTATCCCAAGCGATCGGAGGAGAGCTGCAAGCTCGAGCTGGGTTAGGCTGCCGTCTGAGTCCATGTCAAAACGCATGAAAATGTCTCTCAGTTGCTCCACCTGGTCCGATTCGAGAGGAGCTATCATTTTCATTTTCATTTTTATCAATATCAAGCCAACACGATAATTAGACCTAAAAAGCAAAAACAAAAAAAGTAAAGATCAAAGATCAAAGATCAAAGGTTGTGGTTTGGTTGGTGGGCTCTTGTTTGTACGTGTTGTTTGTGTTTTTCAATTATATTATGTTGGAATGGTTCAAAGTTCAAAGGGAAAGCGCGTCGAGGACCGTGAAAGTGAAAGGGAACATTTATGGCCGACTGAAATTTAAGTTGCAAGCGATTTTGAGGGAACAGTACTACTTTTTCGAGGCAAAAATTGGTTGTTATATTTTGGACTTATTTTTATTTTGGTTCTTAATTTGATTTCGTCTTTTTCTGCTGTCAACCTAATAACAAAATATGCATACCTAACAGACGAAAACGTAATTTTAACCTGTTAAAGGTTGATGGGATTAATAAAATAATAATAATAAAAACTTTATTTGGCCATTTAAAAAATACCAAATTGATATAAATTAATTAAAAATATTAAAAAAATAATTTAAACTGAAAAAAAAAAAAAAAACTTTTTCAATTTTGAAGATTAAGAAAAACATTTATAGCAACTATCTTAATTTTTCTTTAACTTTGTTTAAAGAACAAACACTAAATTAACCCTCCTTAAAGCATCTCCAACAGATTAGGTAAATTTTTGTACTGTTTGGAGAATAAATAGTAACTTTTACCTTTTAGTTACCCACTTTTTCAAATACACTTTCCAACAGATTCTCTATCTCATTTAAATATTATTTCTTCATTCATTATTTATTCTTTTTTAACAACTACATATCTTCCAACAATTTTTTATTCAATACGTTATTATTATAATAGAAAAAAATATTTGAAGAATGAATAGGAGCCCATCAGACTTGATGATCTACTGTTTGTAGTGGGCCTTTTTGGTTATATCGAGCTGGATTGCCTCCTACGATACTGGGCCCAAATATTTTGAATAAGGGAGTTAAGACAGGTCCAACTGCAGCTCAATTTTGTCCGGCTTGTGCGCAAACTATGCCTCGTTCGCCAAGAGTGTGCTTACGGCGGGTAGAGCTGTTTTAAATGAGTCGTGGCAGGTAGATATGATAATAATAAGACAAAAGAAAGTACTTTGATTTCTTAATTAAAGTGAAAAGATAATTCCTAATCAAGAAAAGATAATCACAGTTTAACAGCAATTACTTTTATAAAGAAAGTAAGGGAATAAGTGGGTAGTATATGGGTTAATCAAAAGAAGAAAGAAATCAAATCAAGTCTGATCCGCAGGACCAAAACCAGAAAGGGAAGAACGCCTCTTCTCAAAATGAATAATCTCCCAGGGAAATCTTGCCATGGAAATTAATTACTTTGAGGAAAATGGACCTAAATGGTTGGTGCATAAGAGAACTCTTTGTTTCTGGCAGAGAGCAAGACTTTGAGAGGGAGAGAGGGAATCAACCTATTGGTGCATGCCTGCTGCTCTAACTCTATTTTTTCTTTTCTTCTCTTCTAATATTCCCCTTTCTTATCTTTTTTTCTTTCTTCCTCTTTTTCTTTATACTTGTTTTCTATTTCCTGGTTTTCAAATTCCTATACCGTGGTGCTTGTGTCGTTGTCCCCTGTACACGGCAAGGGCCTCTTTTTATAGTGCCTACCGTGATCGGGTTTTACTATTTTAGCCCTTAACCACCTTTGTCTGGTCTAGGTGTACTTGCCGACCACCACTGGTCCGTCTGTGTGCCACTCCCTATCGCCAAAAAAAAAAAAAAAAAAACTATTTTGTTTGTTTGTTTGCCGTGGCACCCTTCCCTGCTATGGTGTGGTTTCCTTTCTCCCTATCCCTCATGGCATGCATCTAGTGGTTCCAACTCAGTTTTACTTCTTTTGGGTGGTATGTCATCCTAGCAAGACACTTCTCACAAAAGAGCCCGAGCAGGAACCTCAAAATAGTTCTTTCCCCTCTCCCCACCGCCAAACCATGCCCTCTTACCTCTGACCCATGACCTCACCGTGTTCTGTATTGGCTGGGTACAGGCTGGTGAGGCCTGGATCTTGGGCGTGCCTCTCTTTCATGTATGTCCAAAATTTGCCTGTTGATCATGCATTTGCCGTGGTTGGCCTGCACAGTCTGCCGTCCGTTTTTTACTATTTTCTGATTCCCCTTTCTTTTATGGCTTGCCCCACTTAGGGGCTGGGCCTTGCTTGATGATGGGTTTTGCCTTTCTTTAGCCCACCTTTTTTTCTGCTACCATCTCTTGTCATGCCATTTCATCATTTCTGCTGCGAAGTTGTTTGCCTCAATCCTGCTAAGCCTCTTTGGGCCTGCCGTTTATTATTCTCCTAATGACCCAGTACGGCCATTGATTCTTTTATTACATCACTGGCGGGCTCCTGTGTCCGATTTGTTTTCTCTTGGGCGTCCTTGGCCCATTTGCTTTCCTTGGACTTTCTTAACCTTTTTCTTAACTTTGCATTCTCATGGGCTTTTACTGAGTTCTTTGGGTTTCCCTGGCTCGATTACATTATCCCTCATCCTTGGGGTTCATAGTCTTGCCATTAACCCCTTACTTTCATTACTTTCATTACTTTGGGCCTGCCGTGGCCCATTCTCACTTTTCCACATCATATACTGCCCATGGTTTGCTTATTTCTCTCTTTTCGGACTCATTTAAGCCCATTTACCCCCTCAAGGCCCATTTGTTTATCTTATGGGTTTTTGATCCATTATTCCTGCCGCTTGGGCTTAATGAGTTTTCTATCCATTTACTAATTCTTTTCTGTCCGCGTTGTTGGGCTTCTCCTTTCCACTTGGACTTCCAAAATGGCCATCAACACTGTTTATGAGCCAAAAAAAATTCAGGATATAGAGAGTCCATTGGAGAATGAACAGTAGCCTATTTTGTGAGTTTATTCTCTAAAGTAGAGAGCATTATGTATTTAGCTCTTCTGTTGGAGATGCTCTTACTCCATGTCAGTGTGTTTGTGTGTGTGTGTGTTTTTTTTTTTTAATAATTGGGTGTGTCTGTGTTTGTATTTATTTCATTTGCTTCATTCTTTTATGATAAGCCAAAAAAGAAAAATTAAAAAATCTTATCTCTTTCTTTTGATTTGTGTGATGTCTTGTCTTGGTGACTTTCTTTTTCTTCTTTCTTTTCACGTTTCAGATTCATAAATCTCTCTCTCTCTCTCTCGGTTTGTGTGTGTTAGGGTACTTTCTTTTTATTACACCTAATTTTATTTAAGTACCACCTATTCACTTTCAAATACACACACCTTATTATATTTAAAACCCAAGAATACTTATGCTTACCAATATTTGAAAAGCCCATGATTCAAGTCCATGGCAAAACAAATTTTATCAATGGAATTCAAAATCCATAATCGAAGCCCATGATTCAAACCCATGGCAATTCATTCAAAGCCCAATTCTCATTGGCAACATCAAAGCCCAATTCTTATTGGCAACAATCAAAACCCAATTCTCATTGGCAACATCAAAGCCCAATTTTCATTAAAACTACTTTATCAAAAAGAAAAGAGCCCAAGATTATCAACGCTTGGCAAAGAAAAAATATCATGCTACTGTAGCAAGAAAGGCCCATTGCAAGTATTTATGAAGAAACCCAAAAAAAATTTTACTAATAAAAGTCCATGAGGAATAAAAATCCATGATAATATGCACACACAACTCAGCCCATGTGAGCAAGAAACACCAGCAGAAGGCAAAGGAGAACAGCCCCTGTTCAGTCCTAACCAAA
>JAOXJQ010128792.1:0-15094 GCA_025762765.1 Quercus bicolor | reverse complement strand
ATGGAAGGATATAAATGGATGTTCAATAACCAGATAGTTACAGTCTGGTCAGCTCCAAATTACTGCTACAGGTAAAAGAAAAATTTAGATTTCTGCTCTCTGGTTTGTTCTAGTGTTTAATTGTTTTCATTCTTGGATGTGTTTGCAGATGTGGTAATGTAGCTGCAATCCTTGAGCTAGATGAGAATCTTAACAAGCAGTTTCGTGTGTTTGATGCTGCTCCACAGGTTTGTGCATATAATCCACTTGCAATTGATTATCCGAGGAAATTAGGCGGTTGACTTCTGATAGCAATTACTTCGTTCACTTTTTATGTTTCTCACGGTTGTTAATCTTGAGTCATACCCTCTGGATGAGGAATTTATAGATTTCATCTGATTAAAAATATGCAGGTTTATTTGGTAAAGGCAGCTATGTGATATTTTGCTTTATATATATATATATATATATATATATATTGATGAAATTGCTTTTTATTTATATATTTACATTGTTTGGGACGTTTTTGAATACCTCCATCAGTTTGTTGAGGATTTATAGCCGATCCCAATATTTTGGAACCAAGGCTTTATTGTTGTATTATTTGGAAGTTTTGAATCTAAGACAAATCTAACCCATAACCACCTGAGTCATTGTCAAGGGACATAGCACCTATATTACATGAATGAGTATAGCTTTTGAGAAGGGATACAGTACTACTGGATCTGGTTTCTGCAATTCTTTGACTCAAGACTATATGGTTGCATGACCTACCATCAATGTATGCTCCTTATGTAAATTTTTGCAGTTCATACAAACAGATAATGCTTCATTGACTGAAAGGCATGATCTGTGACTCTGTATGACATAATATGTGAAGAGGTGTTGTGTTTCATGCTTCTTGATTGAATTTACTTCTTGCATTCTGTGGTGCACTGAAAGATTAAAATGATGTGCAGGAATCGAGAGGGGCCCCTGCCAAGAAACCTGCACCAGATTACTTTTTATCAAACCAATTTAGTATAGTGTCACTTTTTATCATTCAACATGCTTGCATTGATAGACAAGAAGATATATGGTCACAAGAGATCTCATGTAAGACCAAAGGAAGAGAGGTGGAATAGAAGAGAGGTGGGTTGGCTGCTCAATGATCAGTTCCCTGAAATGACCACCAAGGGGTATACTTTCCAGTTCGTGATCGGTTTAGATTATTGGGTTTGCATTCCAATTCGTGTCAATAATTTCATTGGAGGGCAAAGGCACAAACGTTTTTCGTCCAGCTTGTTAACCATAGAACAAGGGGAGAATGAAAGCTTGTGCTCCTTCATCACTCATTTTAACAGGGAAGCCCTGACCGTGGATGAGGTAGATGACAAGCTACTCTTGGCGGCCTTCCATAATGGGGTTAATTCTGATTTATTCATCCACAAGCTTTATGAGAAGGAGCATCAATCCATGGCCGAACTCGTCCATTCGGCCCAAAACATTATGAATGCAAAAGACGCAATCATAGCTAAGAAGAGGAAGAGAGCTGAGAGGATGGAAGAAACCCCGTGCGACACTCTAAGCAAGGTCCTCATCCAAAGAAGGGACGAATAGAAGATAAGAAGGACCGTGATAATAGGAAGACAGGCCCCCCAGCAAGGAATCAGAATTATACACCCTTAAATGCCCCACTCGATCAAGTGCTCATGCAGATCAAGGATGATCCTTCCTTGAAGTGGCCAGAGAAGATGAAAGGAGATCCTCAAAAGCGCAATAAGAATAAATACTGTCGCTTCCATAGAGATCATAGGCATGACACGAACGAGTGTTATGACTTGAAGCAGCAGATTGAGAATCTCATTAGACAAGGAAAGTTGAGGCATTTCATTGGAAAGGATTATAAAGATGAGAAGTTGAAGGGAAAGATAAAAGAATCATCACGGTCCCCACTTGGAGAGATAAGGGTTATTATAGGAAGGACTTCAGCAGGACAGTCTTCCAAGTCAAAGAAGACATCTCAAAGTGGTGCAAAATGTCCAACTCTCTGGACGATCACCAAGGACGAGGGACCTACGAATCAACTATCTCATTCACCGACAAAGAAGCTGAAAGGATCCATCATCCACATGACGATGCCATTGTCATCACTTTACTCATTGCAGATTATACAACCAGGAGAGTGTTGGTGGATAACGGAAGCTCAGCAGACATATTGTACTACCCTGCCTTCCAACAAATGAGGTTTGGGCGAGATCAACTTCGTCCAGTGTGTTCACCATTGATAGGGTTTGGAGGAATGAATGTGCAACCTGTGGGCATCATTACATTACCTGTAGTGGTGGGATCATACCTACAGCAGATAACTAAGAAAGTCAATTTTCTCGTGGTGGATTGTTCGTCCTCATTCAATGCTATTATTGGAAGACCAACTCTGAACAGTTGGAAGGCAGTAACATCTACCTACCATCTATCAGTCAAATTCCTTACGGAGTACGGGATATGACAAGCACAAGGAGATCAGTTGGCAGCTAGAGAATGTTATTTAGCCAAGATGGCTTTGGACGAGCAGGTGCAGACAATGAGTATTGAGGAAAGAAGGGTTGTTGCAGAGCCCACTAAAGTATTGGAAGATGTTCTTTTGCAAGAAGATGATCCTGAAAAATTCACCAGAATTGGAACAAGTATGAAGGAGAAGGTGAAAAAAGACCTCATCCAATTCCTGAGGAAGAGTATCGATGTTTTTGCGTGGAGTCATGACGACATGCCAGGAATCGATCCAAGTGTAATCACTCATCGATTGAATGTGTATCCCTTTTCTAAGCCTGTTCGTCAAAAGAAGAGGGTATTTGCTCCTAAACGAGATAAGGCAATCAAGGAAGAGGTTTAGAAACTGACCACAACACAGTTTATCCAGGAAGTCTATTACCCGGATTGGTTAACCAATGTGGTGATAGTGAAGAAGGCAAATAGCAAGTGGAGGATGTACATAAACTTCACTGACTTGAACAAGGCTTGCCCTAAGGATAGTTATCCTTTGCCACGCATTGATCAATTGGTGGATTCTGTGGCTGGCCATCAGTTGTTGAGTTTCATGGATGCTTCTCAGGATATAATCAGATAAAGAGGACGAGGCTGTCCACGAAAAGACCTCATTTATTACCAGTCAAGGTTGGTTTTGTTATAAGGTGATGCCCTTCGGTCTAAAGAATGCAGAGGCAACTTATCAAAGGTTGGTGAATCACATGTTCCGTCCACAGATAAGACAGAATATGGAGGTGTACATTGACGACATGCTTGTGAAGAGCTTAGACGAGGGAAGCCATTTGGACGATCTACAAGAAACCTTTGAAACACTTAGGCAATATATGATGAAACTGAACCTAAGTAAATGCACATTCGGAGTATCGTCAGGAAAGTTTCTGGGATTCATGGTTTCACAAAGAGGAATTGAAGCAAATCCAGACAAGATCCAAGCCATATTGAACATGGAACCACCAAAGAACATTAAGGAAGTCCAGTCCCTCACTGGGTGAGTTGCTGCTTTGAACAGGTTTGTTTCGAAAGCCACAAACAAGTGTTTACCCTTCTTTAAAGTCCTCAGGAAGGCATTCGAATGGACGAACGAGTGTCAAAAGGCCTTCCAAGATCTGAAGGACTATCTGTATTTGTACTTAGCAGTGTCCCCACATGCCGTGAGTTCAGCGCTGATCAGGGAGGAAGGAAAGGTGCAAAAGCCTATGTATTACACTAGCCGAGCACTCAGAGGAGCTGAAGGAAGGTACCCACTGATAGAGAAGTTAGCTTTTACACTAATAACAGCTTCTAGGAAGTTAAGACATTACTTCCAAGTTCATGTCATCAATGTCATGACGGACCATCCGCTCAAGAAGGCAATGAACAAGTTGGAAGCTGCAGGACGACTGATTCAATAGGCAATCGAGCTTAGTGAATTTGACATTCGGTACCAACCGAGAAATGCAATAAAGGCCCAAGCTCTGATAGATTTCATTGCAGAGTTTACTCCAAGTTCTGAAGACTTAGGCAGAAGAGAAGACAATAAAAAAATGGGTTGTCCATGTAGATGGATCGTCTACACTGCATGCTGGAGGTATAGAAGTTGTTTTGTAGTCACCAGAAATAGATAAATTAAAGCACAAGGTTCGCTTGAAATACCAAACAACTAACAATGAAGTGGAGTATGAAGCCCTTCTTAAAAGGTTGGAGTTGGCTAAATCTGTAGAAGCAGACTCAATACTCGTCTTGGGAGACTCTCAATTGGTCATAGGCCAAGTAAATGGGCCATGTGAAGCCAACGAAGACAAAATGAAGAGATATTTAAAGAAGGTGGTACGCCTTGTGAAGAAATTCAAAGAAGCTGATTTCGTTCAAATCCCAAGGGAAGAGAACGTAGAAGTAGATACTCTGGCAAAGGAAGCCTCCGCAAATGAAGTAATGGACGAGTTTGATGAAATACAATACATGCCAAGCATAAACCTCCTAGAAATGTTGCAGATAGAAGGTGAGGAAAATTGGATGACCCCAATAGTATCATACTTAAAGGACGGAAGGCTTCCAGAAGGGAAGGACAAAGCCAGAAAGCTCAGGGTTAAATCAGCCAGGTACATCCTTATGGACGAAGTGTTATACAAAAGAGGTTTTTCTCAGCCTTTCCTAAGGTGTTTAGCTCTAAACAAGGCGAACTATGTATTGAGGGAGGTTCATGAAGGAACATATGGTAACCACTCAAGAGCCAGATCATTCATCCACAAGGTCGTCCGTGTAGGATACTATTGGCCAACCATCCAAGCTGATGCTAAGCCATATGTTAAGGTATGTGATCAATGTCGACGTTTTAGTAATATTCCTAGACAGCCATCAGAATATCTTACCCCAATGATAGCCCCTTGGCCTTTCGCACAATGGGGATTGGATATTTTGGGCCCTTTTCCAACCAGAACTAGGCAAATAAAGTTTTTGGTGGTGGGAATAAATTATTTCACTAAGTGGGTGGAAGCTGAACCCTTAGCAAAAATTACACAACAGAATGTCAAGAACTTCGTTTGGAAGAACATTGTATGTAGGTTTGGGGTACCTAGTGTACTAGTGTTTGACAATGGACGACAGTTTGACAACACACCTTTCAGGGATTTTTGTGAACAATTAGGAATAAAAAATCATTACTTCTCACCCTTCCACCCACAGGCCAACAGGCAGGCAGAAGTAGTAAACCAATCATTATTGAAAATCATCAAGATTCGGTTTGAAGGGACAAAAGGAGTATGGCCGGATGAGTTACTAGGTATTTTGTGGTCTTACAAAACAATAGTGAGGACCCCTACAAGGGAAATTCCTTTTAAGCTAGCCTATGGAAGTGAGGCAGTTATACCTGCAGAAGTGCACATGGCCAACCACAGGGTGATGAAGTATCAAGATGAAGAAAACAAAGAACAGCTTTGTCTAAACCTCGATCTTATAGACGAGGTGAGGATGGATGCAGAGCAGAGAATAGCGAGGTACAAAAATCTTATGGCAAAACAATATGATGCCATGGTGAAACCCAAGCACTTCAATATTAGGGATCTCGTCCTTAAAAGGATTTCTTTGGCCACCAAAAACCCGACCCACGGGAAGCTAGGACCAAATTGGGAAAGACCTTACAGGGTCATTAATTGCAAGAGGCCAGGATCCTACTACTTGGAAGCCTTGGATGGACGGAAGCTAGAGCACCCTTGGAAAGTTGAACACCTAAGAAAATACTATCAATAAAGGGTGACCATGGACGAACATTGCCACGGACGAGATCCTTGGATGTTTGAAGTGATGTGTTAACTGTTATTTTCTCGTGTTTGCTTATTACTACTGTGTGTTTTAGATGTATAAGTATTTTGTGCTGCTCATGGACGAAGTTGTATTGTATAAGTATTTTTAATTCCCTAAAGGCACTAACTCTCAAGCATGTGCCATGATTGTGGACGAATGTTTACATAGTTTGGATTTCCAAATATATATATATGATGTATTTCCAAGTATATACATGATTATGTAGGAATCCTTCACCTTTGCAAATTCATCCAAAATAATCCACAGAAGGCAAACAGCCAAAGACGAATAAAATCCTTGGACGCAAGGATGTGCTGTCTATGAGCTTTCCTCAAAATAAGGATAAAGCAAAGAAAATAAACCTAAGGTAGATCCCTCTAAAGTTTAAGCCGAGATTAAACCTAAGGAATAATCGTCTAAGCTATGGACGAATAACGTGTGTAAAAACACAAGTCCACAGACGAGTCTAACCAGCCTAACAATCCAGTACATGGATGAGCAATTGCTGGGAACGATTTAGCTAAGGACGAGTAAATGATCGTCCCAAATTTGAATAACGAATAAAGCTAGCCAAGAGGAACATCATTCTTAGACGAGCTGCACTTAATGGCAAACATGAAGGATTCATTTTACTCTATTTTGGTGATGTAAGACGAAATTCACCCATATACTCAAGACGAGGTAAAATGACTTCCTAAGTGGACGAACCACACAGCCATAGAAATGATATGGACAACGTAAATAAAGTTCATACATAAAGCTTTAAACGTATTCAAACATAATGAAAGGCAAAAATGGAAAACATTCATTCATTCATAGAATTCAAAGAAGGGTGGACGACCAACGTCCCAAAAACCCTTAAAAGTTATGTAAAAATAACATAACTGATTGTATGTAAGGCTCGTCCATAAACTTAGACGAGATAATTGTACTTGGATAAACTTGAATAAAAGAAGCAAAAACAAAGCCCAAAACAACGGGCACTTCCAATAAAGATAAAATAAATTTTCTAAGGATAATATAAAGTCACTTGGATAAGCCAAACTTAGGATCGTCCTGGGTCACTTTGTTATTAGCATCGTCTGTTATGTTGACATCCTCAGAACTCGTCCGCAACAAAGAGCTTTCAATAGCAAGGGGAAGCTTGAAAGAATCAAAGTCCAAATTAAGGAATGTTTCCTTGGCATCAGCACGAACGTTCTCATAGCCAGCTGCATGGTGATTGTTTAGACGATTCTTGTACTCATCAGACTTCTTGAAGGCTACTATGGCTTCCTCACGTGCTTTCTCTAAAGACGAGACAAATTCAGAAACTTGTCCCTCGAGATAAATGATGCAAGTATCTTTTTCAATGTTATCGGCCTTAAGCTCTTCCACCTCATTTTTCAGGTTCGTCTCACTTCCTTGTAGACGATTGAAATCTTCAGTCACCCTAAGCGCCTCCCCATTTTTTAGCAAAATTTCATTGTTCAGCTCCTTAGCCTTATCCTTAGTGGTCTTAGCCTCTGAAGCGAGCTCCTTAGCCTAGCAAGTTGTTGTGTAAAATTTTGACATAGCCTGTGTATGGATGAGGGGAAGTTAGACATTTTATTTGAAAATTTGAATAAAAACACACGAGGACGAGTGAAACACTACCTTAAAGAGGTCATGAATACCAGAGTGTTCAAACTCTTTCATTGACATATTGTAGCATTCATTGACTTCATTGTCAGTAATGATTCCTTTAAATGTCCTCCATGCGTAGCTCTCGTCCAGCACTAGGTTAAAAGGACACTCAGATGGCTCTGACGGATGAGGCTTGCGAGGAGTCTTGGCTGGAGGGGGAGTAAGATCAGTCTGGACGGGATGAATAGTTTGGACAGGCTCTACATCAACTAGAGGGTCGTCTAAGTTTATCGTCGGGGGTGTGAACTTGGGAACCTTGGGAAGAGAAGCCTTACCAGGTTTTTGCTTCTTAGGACCTCGACGACTTGGAAGATCGTCCAAATCCACAACACTGGACGGAAGTTGCCTGGACGACTGGTGGTGCAGTGACATCCTCATCCCCACTGGTTATGGTTTTTTCTTTGTTTCCCATTTGTAGTTATTCCTGTGACGAGAAAAATCAAATTTATAAATATAAAAAAAAAAAAAAAAAAAGGGAAGAAAAAGAAGAGAAGTAAAGTAGAATGGACGATACTTACTTCGACGGGTGGTTTTCTTGTGACCGAGATTCTCAGCAGTAGGTACTAGGCCAAGCCCACAAGCAGCTAGACGACTGAGAGTCACTAGATCATGAAAAGTTCTCCCAGGGAAGGCACGAACTTTGTCAATCCGATCCAAGTAAAGTTTGTCCTAGCGTGGATGAACAACAGCTGCATCACCAAAGAAAAAAGGTTAGACGATTGAAAGACAGAAACAAAATAAAATTGAAAGGAAACATACCCTCAGGACGAAGGTGACCTAGAGGGCTGGTAAAAGGTGGGAAGGGGGTATTACCCACATCAATTGGGTCCCCAGCCCAATTTCTAGAAGTAATAAAAAATTCTTTTTCCAAGGCTTGTCAGACGAGCTACAGCCCTTTATTAAACTATTGTAAGAGCCCCTGGACGAGAATTGGTAAAAACTAGTAGATTTCTTTATCTTCAAGGGCTTATAACAGTAAAGGAACTCATCCACCGTAATTGGACAGTTCCCTTCCAGTGCCTCATGCCATAGCACTTGCATGGCAACTATCGTCCTCCAACCATTTGGGTTGAGTTGGTTAGGTCTGTAGGGAATTTCATTGAAATCCCAAACCTATGAGAAACAAAAAAAATAGAGAAAACACATGCCAAAGAAAAACAATCACACGCACAAGACAATATTTACGTGATTCGGCAATTTGCTTATGTCCACGGAGTTGCAAGGATTTCACTATTATCAGGAAAGAATACGGAGTACAACTTGCGGCTACAATCTTTTCTCTCTATATAAAACACGGCAACACAACCTCCTTAAAACCCTAATCACCAAAGTCGGTTTCTACATATACATAATGGGCGAAAAAAATTTTCCCGGGGGGCCCAAGCCTCCGCTCCATGGACTAAGCCTTAGTAAATCTCCTATTAAAAACCACGCAATATTATTAGGGTCGAGTCGGGTCGTCGAACCGGATCAAACAAAACTAGGCTCCACAAAGCCCACCAAGGTCCAATACCCAACCAATGGAAGAGGTCTCTGTAAAAGGAATTTAGAGGAAACCTAAGGCTAGCTAAAAGATAAGAAGTGTATACCCTTAAACTAGAGGAAGGAGAACAACACCATTCTCCGGCCTCGAGTAGACGAAGGTTAAGCTCCCTAGGAATCTGGTATCTATCTACAAGAGTTTTTAACTTGGCAGCATCTAAGGTGGATGCTACCTCTGGGGCACAACTATAAATGACGTTTTCTTCATCCTCTTCCTCGTCTTGAGGAGGGTTAGATGGCTGTCTAGACGAGCTAGCCCCAGATCCAAAAGCCATCCTACATTGTAGTTCCTGAAATTCCTCGAAGGGAATACCAGGAACCCCAGACGAATAATGCTCGTCTGAAGAATCACTACAGGCTATGCTACCTTCGCTGCTCTCATCACTACCCTTACTCCCAGAAAAATCATCCTGGTACTTGTCGATCTCCCTCTCTAAACTACTAGACGAAGACATGGTTGAGATGAAGAAAGATTAAGATGAAAACCTAAAAAGGAAAAGGAATTACCTGATAGAACTAGGAGGAGAGCTAGACGAGGCTCTTGGACGAGATGGCAGAAAGGAAAATGAGAGAAAAGTGGAGCGCAAGAAAGGGAATGCACCTATTTATAGGCCCCAAAAACAGGGTTAGCGAAGCGATGCACACCATTCAAAAAGTAACACACGGTGGTTCCTTTGGGAAGCGAGATCGACACAACAGGTCAACCAACAGTTTCGTGACACGTGGCACAAAAAAAATCAAAACTTGATTAAAATCATATAAATACGCATTAAATCACAACAATATCCTGGACGACCCTTTGAACAAGGGGACAACTGATGGGATAGCGAAAAATTAGTTATCTCCAATTCATCCAAAGGTCTTGTCCAGAACCCAGAGAGCAAGAAGGATCAGAAATCACCCAAGGATGAGAAGGATGTTCATAGACGAGAATATCGTTCATGGACAATGAAATCGTCCATGGATGACAATGAAGTCATCCATGGACGATGATTAGACGTCCAAGAACGACCAAATCATCCATGAAATGGATAGACGAACATGCGACACTTGGGAAATTCTTAGTATCTTGGAACGGTTACCAAACTCATGATTATCGCCACAAATTCCTCGAATACTTAACTTCCATTAGTGGTTGCAACTTCTGTAGCCGTTAAGGAAGTTATGTCTCGACTCATTGGTTTCCACGAATCTTGGGGAAGTTACTAAGTTAATAACTGCTCCAAGATTCTCTATATAAAGGACCGGTCTAAATCAAACCAAGGTACGTACATTCTAAAATTTTACTCCTAAAAAGTTGGAACTCCATTTCTGAGAAACTAATTTAGCCATCGGAGGGTATTTGGTCGGTTAACTCCGGTCCCCTTTTGATTGTGTGTTCATCTATGTAGGCCTTCCATAGCCACTAGTAGCCCACTAAAGTCGGAGCATTCAGCCTATTGATTCTGTGCAACATCAGAATAAATTTTAAACTTTGAGGATTTAACTGAATGAAAGTAAAGTTAGAAGACTGAAATTAATTTCGGTTAAACTTAGAAAGTGCAATTTGCATTTTAGCCAAAATATTATATAGATTTTTTATGTGAGCAATTTTTTTTTCATTACTTAATTGTTTATTTAACGGCAACATTTTTAATAGAATTGGATGAAAGGTTTGAATTAAATAAATTTGAAATTTAGAGGACTTATGTTAAGTTATGGTTTGTCACATAACATTTATGTAGGCTTTATTTCATGACAAAAAGTGTTATAATTTCATTAATTTATTTCCTTGTATTTTGTGGGATTTAATTGTAATGGGTTTAGTACTAAGTTGATGAAGATTGCTCAAGACAGTTGATCTCACGACTTGGCTCGCGACTGGCTTTGGACTGTAGCACTCGTGAAAGGCCATGTGAGGAGTACATGAGAAAGTTCAACAGTCAGTGTGTTTCACTTGCGACTTGGCCAACCTGCAAAATGACCCGCGAGATACATTAACCAGTTGGATTTTAAGTGTGACTTTCCTACTCTTCACCCATACTATATGTACCCTAATTACCCACAAAATTGGAAGGAGACTATATAGAAGAAAACCCTAGAAAGGTTTTTACAACAGACCCACCTTATTAGAGAAAGCTATTCATCTTCAATAGAGAAATCATTGTAGTTTCTTCTCCTTTCTCTCTCCCATTGTCATACCTTAAGAAGAGATTTGTACCCAAACACAAATCACACCTATTTAGAGTGTAGAGAGTGATTTAGAGCTTGGGAAGCATTGGAGATTTGTCAAAATAAGCCGGTGAAGCTTAGCGGATGCAATCGGGCGGTATTGCAGGATCTAAATAACTAGTGAAGACAAGACTCCGAGAAGTCTGTTGGTAGCTGGAGCTTGGAAGGCTCAAGTATTTTGGGTAGATTAGATTTGGACGGTCTTTTTGGTATCCTTGTTCTCCAACTTATTCACTAGTAGATCATTTCAACTTGGAGGGTCGCGGAGAGGTTTTTCGTCAAGTTCTTCGATTTCTTCTTCAATAACATATTACCGTGTTATCTTGGGTTTGCTGTCCCTTTACCCATTGCCCTTTCCATTTTAGCATTGCACTTATTTGTTCATCCATGTATTTATTGAGTGCTTTGATTAATTAATTTGCTAATCACGTATATTCCGCATCAAGTGTGTTTAGATTAAAATTAATCAAGCTGCAATTAAAATTGGGGATTTAAACAAATAATAGTGTTTTACATTATTTGAGTTTTCAATTGGTATCAGAACGGGTACACTTGTTTTGGCTTAATTACCTACATGTGATCCTTAACCCTTTGTGTTAATTGCCATGGATAGTGCTTTGTGTGTTGCTTTACATGTTTTGGATGATGTTGATTGTAACATGTCATGTATTTGTGAAAATGCCTCTATGGGTGTTTATCCTCGTGCTTGTGATGACATGTTTCATGACTCTTTGGTGTTGTTAAAATTCCAAACGTCAAACTCTTGAAGAAAAAGTGTAAGAAGTTTCACGTGAATTTGAGCAAGTTCATTTGTGAAAATGATGATTTGATTACTAAGCTCAATGAATCCAACAAATTATTAGTTGAAAAGTATAAGAAACTTGTTGAACATTCTTGTGAAAAGTTGAAAGAGTTTAAATGTTTGAATGTGGACTTAGATGCTGAACTTGTTTTGTCTAACAAATTTGTTGATGATTTTAAATGTGAAAATGAATCTCTTAAGATGCATGTCAAGTATTTGATTGATGAATCTATTGCTAAAAAGGAAGAAAATCTTTGTTGCAATTATATTGTGTTGCTCGATTTTGTGTCTATTGTGAGTTCTACCTCTAAAGATAAATCGGTGTACATTCCTCCACACAAAAGAAATTAAAAAATGGAAAGAAAGGCTTTTAAGACAAAACCTTTGTTTAGGTCTCATCCTAGAGATTTGAATGGATCTAAGTTTGTTCTTACTTGCCACCATTGTGGTGTGATCGGTCACATAAGACCTCAATGTTCCATATTGAAGAAAGAACAAAATCATGTTATTAGAAAGAATAAAACAAATTGTTTGTCACCATTATGGTGCTTTTGGTCACCTAAGACCTCATTGCTCTAAGTTTTAAGCTCTTAAAAGAATTAAAAGAAAAGAGAAATTTGAGCTTCTTAGAAGGTGTGCTAAGAAAGCAAAAATAGATTTGAGTGAAAATGGTAAGTTGTTGAAGAAAGTTTTTGATGCTCTTACCTCGTCTATGTACATCTCAAGTTCTTATTCTTCCAACCCTCGTCTCACTTCTCATGAGACATTCACTCCAAGAACTTGTTCCGTTTGGGTGAGGAATGGCTCCTATGATTGAGTTTTTGCTTTTTCGGTCATTGATCTAATTCTTTCAATCTTTGTATGCATTGAATGCTATATCCTCGTGCATTTGTGCATTTTTCATTTCTTTATATACATTTTTTTTGTTTTTTATCTTACTTTTATGTTTTTGTTTTTGTGTGTAAAAATCCAAAAACACATAAAAAGTGAAAAATCAAAAAGTTTGATCATGTATTTTTGAGCACATATCACATGTAGAGTTTGGCTTAGTACTTTCGTACTAATGGCGTAGTGTATTTACAAGCTTAACTTGCTATGTGTACACTTATATTGAATGTGAGTGAAATCTAAAAATCTATGTTTGTTGTGAATAGATCTTGAAGCTTGTCATAAATGTCTAGCTAATAGTCTTGATTGATCTTAATACATGTGTAGACTTGTGTTTATATATCTCCTCACATTTAATTTTTGTCAAAAAGCTCTTCAAACATCAATCTCTAAAAAGAGAAAAAACTGAAAAAACCTTGCTTCAAAAACTAGTTAGACTAGGAAAAGGTAGAGCAAAATGTATGATGCTAAAGCCAAAGGCTTAGTCTTCAAAGAAATATAAAAAACTTCTTGGTATCGATGATCAAAAATTGAGTTGTATTGAACAAAGTAAGAAAAATGGAAACCAAATGAAAAACTTTCAATCATTGTAAACACTTTGGTGAAGAGTCATATACGTTCATTTCTACAAGTGAGATAGGTCACTTGACTTCATGTTTTATGTGTATAACTTGATTGAATTGATCATTGAAGTTTCATACTAGACTATGAACTAATTCATACTTAATACTCACACACAACACACAAGTCTAATACTTAATGAATATCTATTTCATTTATGTGATTGTACATGTTTGAATGTGATGTGTGTGTGATTAAGCTTATCATGATCAAATCAAAAATATTTTTGTTCGTTTATTTGCTTTTGGAAGTGATTGGTATCACCCTTGTTTTTCAAAGTTTTTCAAGTTGATTTTGTGTGAAAAATATGTTTTTTAAGTGGTTTTGCGACTCATTTCGCAAGTGGTATAAGTCCCAGCCCAATTGCGAGTTTAAATGGTCCAATTCTCAAGTTTTTCAACTTTGGACTGAGAGTTTCGTGACTTGAAATCCGACCCATGAAAATTTCGCGACTCATTTCACATGTCACCGAGTTGCCAAATTTTTTGCAACTGGTTTGCAAGTCAGCGACTCATGAAATACCCAAAATCAGCTTTTTAAAGGGCAATTTGTGGGACATTTGTTTTAAAACTTCTCCCATCTTCTCCAAAACCCTTATTTCAATGTTTTTACATCAAAACCCAACTAAATTCAATTGTTTTTCATTCCGTTAACATCTCTAAAGTAATCTTTAACTATTTTCATGCATTGCTATACTTAGTTGTTCATGGTATGCACGCTAGGTGTTTGAAGAATTGCCTCTTAGGCATTTTATCACTTGTTTGGACTCTAACGAGTACCAACCTTTGTGGTTTTTCATGTTTCCTCATTAGGAGCATGTTTGGTTTATTGGTTGTGTATTTTACACACCTTGCCCCAAGTGCATTTTTCATGCCTTGTTCATGCATTGCATATAGTCACCTCATGCACACACTTTTGCTACCCTTGCCATGCCTTGGTCTATATCTTGTTTCCACATCCTTAGCATGTCATGTTTACTTTATGCTTTATAGCATTATTTAAGGTGTTTTGTCTTTTGTTTGAACTTCATTTTCTCATTCATCTTGTATCTCTCATGCATCCTTATACCTGTTCATATCTTCTTTTCTTTCCCTCATTCTTCTTGACTCCTTTGTCTATGTCAAAAAGGGGGAGAGTATACCAGAGAGTTTATTGGACTCGTGCACATTTGTAGGGGGAGAAATTCCGTAGGGGAGATGCATATTCCAAGGGGAAGAAGAAATCTTTGTATGAAAAACCTTGTTTTGTTTTGTTTTTCATTATGTTTGTTTTCTTGTTCTCTTTATGGTGCTTTGAGTTACTTTTAGTATCTATGCTTTGTTGCTCTCATCGCATTATGTTTATGTGTTGGACATGCATACTTTCTTTATGCCCTGTGCTTTATTAATTGCATGGTCAGATGATCTTTTACTTTGCTATATGAACATTGTAGTCATTTCCATGTGATTGTTTGGTGTTTGATCAAGTTGCTCATATCTTTCACATCTTTTTTACTTGATCTTATTTTACTTGTTACATTATACTTGTCATTTTATTACTTGCTTTACCTTGAGGGTCTAATATGTTTTGTGCAAGTGTTTC
>JAOXJQ010128745.1:0-15110 GCA_025762765.1 Quercus bicolor | reverse complement strand
CCAACAGTGTGTTCCCCAATCACAGGCAAAACGGACGAGACATCATTAAACCGAGCCAGACCTAGGGTTTAATTCATGATATAAAACTTCTAGCTTCTCACTTTTCTGGTATTAGTTTTTCCCATGTTTGCCGTCAAGGGAACGTTGTAGCGCATCTTTTGCTAGAAGGGCAATTATATCACCTAATTTACTTGTTTGGATGAAAGATGTGCCACCAAACATTCTTTATATTGTTCAAGCTGATATGTCCTCTTTAGGGGCGGCTTCACATAGAGTCTAGGGTGGTCACAAGACCACCCTGACCCAGGAAAAAAAATTATTATGTATAAATTTTAAAAATTTATTATTTTTTTATCCTAAAAAAAATTGTGACCACCCTAAATTTTTTTAGGCCCAACATAATTAAATTTTGGCAATAAACTTAGTTGTAAACTGTAAGGGCCTTTTTTGTATATGGTGTATTGGGCTACCTCCTGCGATAACAAGCTAGGCAGCCTCCTGCAGTGATGGGCCCTAGTATTTCTGAGTAAGGGAGTTGGGGCCGGTCTAATTGCAACTCAGCTTGGACCGATTTATGCACAAACTTATGCCTTGTCTGCCAGGGGTAAGCTTACGGCAAGCAGAACTTTTACAGGCAAGTTACGGCAGGCAGATACAATAATAATCAAAACAGAGCATTCCGACTATTTAAATAAATGGCTATGTACTCCCTACTAATAAAGCATGATTACAATCATAATAATGTCAATCACAAAAAAAGTAAAGAGAATAATATGAACTCATCAAATGGGCATAAATCAAGTTTTTTAGTTTAGTTTGCCAAAGCAAAACCAAAGAGGAAGAATGCCTCTCCTCAATGCAAATAATCTCCCAGGAAAAAGATCCTGCTGTAGGGATTAATGGTTTTGAGGGAGTCGGACCTGAATGGTTATTGCCCAAAAAAGAAGAGTCCTTGTTTACGTTTTGGAAGAAAGCAAAATTTGAAGGGGGAGAGAGGGAAACCAATCTATTGGTGCATGCCCATTGAAGTAACTCTCCTTTTTCCTTAGTTTCCTTTCTTTTCTTCTCTGTTTTCTTTCTTATCTTTTTTCTTTTCTTCTTCCTTTGTTTTTCTTTTCACTCCCTAAAAATGCTCTGTTTTCAATTCCTTTTTCAGCGCACAGCAAGGGCCTTTTTATAGTGCCTGTCGTGACCAATGTTTTACCGTTTTGCCCCTTAACCGTCTTTGTCTGGTCTAGGCGTACTTGCCAACCATCAGGTCTGTGCGACATCCACCCTTGCCAGACAGAGGCAAGTTTGTTTTGTTTCTCTGTATATCGTAACATTTCTTCCTACCATGGTATTAATGCTTTCTCTCTCTACTCTCAGAGCATGCACCCAACAGTTCTCCCTCAAACTTGCCTCTTTTAGATGGTCTATCATCCCAGCAAGATGTACCTCCTAAAAGGGTTTGGACAGGAACTGCAAAATAGACATTTTCCCCTCTCCTCACCACCAAATCATACCCCCTTTACCTCTTACCTCTGGCCCATGGCCCCACCATATCCTATATTGGCTGGGTACAGGCTAGTGGTGCCTGGGCCTTGCGCGTGCTTCCCTTTCAGATATGTCCAAAAGTCTGCCTGCTGCTCATGCGTCTGCCGTGACCTAGAGACTCTCCATATGCATTTCCTGACCCCTTATGTGGGCTTTTCTTTGGTTTCTCGCTCCATTCAGGAGCTAGGCTTCGTATGATGATGGGCCTTACATTTCCTTGGCCCACTTTTTGATTTTCTTTATTGTCTGCCACATTGAACTGTTATTCCTACTGTAATAAATTAATTCTGCTGTACCTCTTTTTGGGCCAGCCGTATATCCCTCTTCTCAGTGGCCTGTTGTAGGTACAGTTTTACTTTTACTCATAGGCTCCTATGTCCCTTTGGGCTTTCCTTTGGGCATCCACGACCCGATTGCTTTCTTTGGGTTTCCTCGGCCCATTTGCTAATTCCACACTCCCATAGGCCTTTTACTAACTTCATTGGGTTTTCCCAGCTCAATAACTTTATTCTTATCTTTAGGGTTCATGGGTCTGTCATAAGCCCCTTACTCTCTTAATTTGCATTGCCTTGGGCCTGCGGTGGCCCTTTCTCACTTTTCTACCTCATACACTACCCATGGGATGCTATTTCTTTCTTTCCTGACTTCTTTGAGTCCACTTGTCTCTTCAAGATCCATTTATTTATTTGTTGGGCCTGTGATCCATTATTCCTGCCGCTTGGGCCTAATGGGTTTCTTGCCATTCATTTTGTCAATTCTTTGTAGCCCTCATTATAAGGCTTTTCTGTCTGCCTGGGCCTCTAAAAATGGTCCTCAACATTTAGCCCCTTGAACATATGAAACATTCCTGCAATTCATATGTGAATGAAAAGGCGTTCTGCCCTTCTTTCATCTTTTTTTCTTCTTCTTTTTTGCGGGTCTTTTTTAAGTTGTGGACCCCTTCTTACACATATATATATTTTCCTTCCTACCGTGAACAGGGTTGTCTCTTCGAATTTCCCAGTTTGGTAGTTATTTTCAAAACAGAGCCGCCACTTCATTAATTTCATTCCCTTCTGATGGCTGACCCGTCACCTCCTTTCGTGCCATTATTAATGACCTAGGTATTTAAGGAAGAATCATTCTACACTTTAATCACAAACTTTTTCTTTTCCCAGAACATACACTCTCCGTCTCTCACTCTCTTTCTTCCTTTCAAACACCTATACCCATTTTCTCCGACCAAGCCTCCTCACCATGTCACTGGTGAAAAGTCAAGGCTCTTCCCGCCGCAAAGGGAAGGCGGTTGCTTCCGATTCTCCTACCGTTCCTGAGGAGATGGAACGTTTTGATTCAGAGCAGTCCGCTGAGGAAGAGGCGGAGCGCGACCTTGACAGCGAATGCGCTCCCTTAATCGACCCGTGGTACGAAATCAATCCTCACTTCCTAAAAATCCCTGATGACTATGTACCGCCGCCCCCGGGTCGTGTATTGATTGCCCTTGTCCAGCAAAACCCCGACGTTTCTTGGGCTCCTTTACCCTTTTCAATCCCCAATCTGTCCATTCTCCAAGGTGTTTCGCTTCTTGTACCCCTTTATTTTGAATTTAGGTCCGGCACAACCTCGAGTTGGAAGGAATGGGTTGACAGTGAGCTTTCTGACACGGGTCTTATGGGTTTGTTGCAACGAGTCGGCGTCTTGAAGGCTATAGTCTTGTCTCACTGCTTGTCGAATTTCCAGGACTTCTATAACCTCCATTATTTGGTCCATCGATGGTGCACCACCACCCACACTTTCTTTTTCTCATGT
The DNA here is from genome assembly GCA_025762765.1 of Quercus bicolor. Lineage (NCBI taxonomy): Eukaryota > Viridiplantae > Streptophyta > Magnoliopsida > Fagales > Fagaceae > Quercus > Quercus bicolor. The sequence continues at coordinate 11,786 of JAOXJQ010128745.1, read as the reverse complement.
GGTGAACTCACTGTGACACTTGAAGATGTGGCTAACTAGTTGCTCCTACCCATTCTCAGTGATACCAATCCTGCCGCCTTAGAGTTTTCTCCGGAGGAAGAGGCCATTGAGGCTGAACTGAGGAAAAGGATGGCCGGAAATGCCAAGTTGTCCTACTAGGTGAGTTCTTCTTCTAAGTTTTCTGTTGCTGCTCGTCGTGCGGCTTTTATTGCATTTTAACTTTGCAAGTTTGTTTTTGGGTCCCACCCCCACTACGCCATAAAACCTTTGTACTTTCGTTTAGCTATCAAAATATCTGCTGGGGTGAGCCTGCCGCTAGCTCCTATGTTCCTGGGGCACTTATATGTTCAATTAGATATCCTCCGTAGTGATAAGAGTTAGGGTAAGTCCTGCCATATTGTCACTTCTTCCGTTCATTGCACTATACTTCAGCAGTTGTTGTTCGAGTGTTGCGCTCAGTACTTGACAACATGTAGACCCGCTTTGTTTGCCATAGAGAAGTACCAAAGTTGTCCGAGAGTGATTACCGATTTTTGCGGCAGGTTTGAATCTGATTTCCCTCTTGCTTTTTGTTGGCCTGGTTTGAAGCCAATTAGCTATTCTGTGGTTGAATCTTTTGATAAGGGCGTGGGTTTCTCTTAGAGAGCCTATAGAAATTTGGGTACTGATTATACTTGTGTAAATTCTGTCATGGGTTCGTTTGTTGACACCATTGGGACCACTACCCCATTGGTTAGCTTTGATGAAACTGGGATTACCTATCTTGCTGCTACCAATGCCAGATGGCTGCCTCACCTAGCTGATGAAAGCATTAGGTTTGTTCACTATCCTGCCAACCAGGTGAGAAGGCAGTTTGGGTTAGACCAAGACATCTCCGATGACATTTTTTCCCTCATGGAAGCTCCTACTTCAATCCATCCTTTCCTGTGGCACACTGCCTTTGACTTTTGGAAGAAGCATTTCAATGCCATTACAGTTCCCGGTTCACTAAGGGAGGGTGTCTATACTTTTCCCATGCACAGTTACTAGCATGCAGTGATGGATTCATTTATGGCTGAGTTAGCGGGGAGTCGTGGCTTCTCCCTTATTCCTCCAGAAGGGGCTGGGTATGGTTGTCTCAGTTAACCCTCACCTGCAGCTTCCTTCTAAATCTGTTTTGGCGTATGCTAGAAAACAGAGCCGGTCAGCCATTTTTGAATGGGATGCAGAAAAGAAAGGATGGTTTTGGCACGCTGGCGACTATCCCCTTGATTGGGAGAAAAAAGTTAAGGTAATCAATCTCTCTATACTGAGCAAGAAAGCGCCTGCCAAACCCAAGTCTGCCGGCAAACCCAAGCCTGCCACACCACTGCCTCCTGTAGGTGCTCCGCTGGCTAGCAGGACTCGTGGTAGCAAAAGGAAAACTACTGCTCACCCCGTATCTGCCACTGAACGTAGGATAAGTTATTTCTCTCCTTTTTCTTTTTCGACAAAATTTCTTAATTTTCTTGCGGCTAACTCGCCAATTTCTTCTGCCTCTTTCCTTTTAGTCTAAGCATAAGGAAGACTCATCAGTTACCCGCCCCATTTTGCTTGATGAGCCTAAATCTGAGGTGAGTCCCTTTTCTCCACTTCTCTCTTCTTTCTTTTTCGCACGCCTCTACCACAGGTCTTTTGTTTTTTGTTTTTTTTTTTTTTTTTTTACTTAACAAAATTTTTTCTTTTTAGGAGGAGCCTGAGCCCCTATCCATATATCGCCCCACTGCTGAGGAGATTTTCGCCTCCATGGGTGTACCTATGGAAGGCTTTTTTGATGGGGCCGAGGCGGTATTAGCAACGCCTGCTCCTCCTGCTACACACAAGACTCCTGCCAAAACTCCCACCCCTTCTGCCAAGCCGGTACCTAGAGAGGGTACTCATGTCGAAGGAGTTGGTGAGACTACACCCTTGCCTGCCAAGAGACCCACTCCTTCAAAGGGAGCCATTCCTCCTGCCGCTGTTCAAACCAGAACCACTTCTCCCATTCTGTCGCTTGTGATTTTGACTAGTGACCCTTTTGCAGCTATCTCCCAGGTTGCAAAGGGTGGTGCTCCGCTTGTTATTACTCCTTCCTCCATTCCCGGCTCCGCTACCCGTGGTCTCGATCCAGACTTATCTTCAGAGGGATCCATTGATATCCTTGAGGATCCCGATGATGCACCCGTGCTGAAAAAGAGAATTTCCGATTCTGATGAAGAGGGGAGCGCTTTGCCGAAGCTTGACTTTATGGGTATGTATCTTCCTTCCCCTTCTCTTTTTTTTTTTTTTTTTTTTTTTTAAATTTTTGGTTGTACCTGCATTTCATTTGTATGCTTATCTCCCCGTTTGCAGAGACTTCTGAGGGGCCAGAAATTGCAACAGGCATGGGAATGACTGCTCCTGCCGCACCCGTAGCACCTGTTCCTGCCGCACCTTCAATACCTGTTTCAGCTGTATCTACTACTCCTGCTTTTGCTGTGCCTACAATAACTGTTTCTGCTACACACGTAGCCCCCATTCCTGGTAACTTTGCAATTTTCCTTCCCTTCTTATTTCATCTTCTTTTTCTGTAAGTCTTCTCTTTCCGTGCCATTTTTTTTCCTTCATTTTGCCTTGCGGTTCCCTTTTTTTTTATAGGTCCACTCCCTATTATCCCTTCTCAGTTTGAGGCGGGTAGTAGTTCTACCGCCATCCCGGATGATGCTACGTCCTTTTTTGTTCGTTTTGACCAATCGGAGGTTAACGACCTTGGTTCGGCAGACTTTTGGGCTTCTGGTCGTCCTTATGTAGACTTTTATGACTTCCGAGTTCCTGAGGACTGCGTCTCATACTTAGTGATGGTCTACAGCCATCACGACAATTTTATGCAAGAGTTTCGCCTTGGTCGTTCTGCTAGGGAGCATTTCTTGAAAATGCTGGGGTGTATGCTGAATGACATCGAGCATAACTTTATTGACTCCGTTTCTGTTAGGAGGATCCTGCAGTGGAGGGCTGTGATACGAGAGCTCATCAGTGTGAGTTTCGTTGTGGAGTTTATTCTTGAACATCTATGTGAGATTGTCCGGGCCTTTTTCATGAGGAGAGTCCAGCCAGCCGTTGAGGCCATAGACGCCCGTATTGAGCTTCTGAAGAAATAGGTGGCTGATGTGGAGGGTCGCCGTGAGCGTCTTATTTCCGGCATTGGTGGGCCCAGTCGCTTTGGAGATTAGAGTCTCATTTCTGGACTTCATTGATGATAGCGCCATTTCCTTTCCTTTTCTTTGTTTCTTTGTTTCTCTGTTTTTTGTTATGTCAGACAAAACACTTATATGTTTCCTGCTGTAGTTACTTGGCTTGTGTTTGCCACAGTTTGGGTTTGTAATAACGCTACACTTTGCTACTTTTTCTTTACTATTGCTATGACATGATGCTAATACTTTGTACTTTTTCATTGCATACTCTTGAAAGCACGTTACAATTTTTTCTATGACATAGTCACTTGGAGGAATAAAAGAAAAAGTATAGGAAACATAAACAAAAGAACTAAGGAAAGGGACAACCACATGACTTTCTTCTCTAAGCAAAGTAACGCTTCAGCCATTTTCTATTGATGGGATCCATCAAGTCCCTGCCATCCATTTGAGTTAGGCGATAATACCCACTTTGATGCACTTCCCTTATCACAAGGGGTCCCTCCCATTTTGGTGCAAACTTGGATGGTCCTGCCAGACCTCACCTGACGTAGTCTGCCACTTTTAATACTAGTTGTCCTTCCACAAACACTCTTTCCTTGGTCGTTCTACCGTAGGCTTCAGTCATCTTCTACCTATATCTTAGGCTGCGTTCTTGGGCTTCTTCCCTCTTTTCATCAAGTTCTTCCAAGTTTTCAAACCTTTCTGTCGCGAAGACTTCTCCCTCTTTTTCTTTTTCTCGCATCTGCATGACCCTCAGGGACGGTGTCATTATTTCTGCCGAACTCACTACTTCAGTTCCGTAGACTAAGGAAAAGGGTGAAAAGCCTGTGGTTGACTTTCGTGATTTTTTGTAAGCCCAAAGAGCATCTAGTAGGTGCATTACCCATCCTTCCGCATACTCTTGGCTCATTTTGCTAATGATTTTTATGAGAATTTTGTTTGTTGCCTCTGCCTGCCCATTCCCTTGAGGGTAATAGGGTGATGACTTGTGGTACTTGACTTGATAGAACTGAACATTCTCCTTACATCATTGTTACAAATGGTGTGCCGTTGTCACTGATGATCTTGTGGGGCATCCCAAACCTCACAATTATATTTTTTTTTTATGAAGTTTGCCACTGCTCCCCCAGTGGCCTTGCGGAGTGGCACTGCTTCCGCCCACTTAGTAAAATATTCTGTAACTACCAATATCCATATGTACCCACGTGATGGTGGGTTGACTGGTCCTACCAAATCTAGCCCCCAAGTGTGAAAGGGCCATAGGGTGACCATGCTATGCAAGTCCTACAGATGGGTATGAATCAAGTTGGCTTGTACTTGACAACTGTGACACTTTTTTACAAATTCTGCCGCATCTTTCTTCATAGTTGGCCAGTAGTAACCCATCTGCAGCAGGCATCTGTAAAGCTTTTTCTTTCCCTGATGTTCACCACATTCCCCTAAATGTACTTCTTTTATCATTTCTTTAGCCTCTTCAGGGCCTAAATACCTCAAAGGGTCTCCATCATATACCTTTTTGAAAAGGACCGTATTATGCAAGAAGTAACGTGTTGCCAACCTCTTAAGCTTGTACCTTTCACTGTGCCTTTGTGGCAAGACACCTTCTGTTAGGTACTACATGAAAGGGCTTCTCCAATCCTCGCTGAAGAACACAACGTAACTTTTCTCCCTGTCTGTCACAAGCTGGCAGGTCCCACACTGGGTTTGGACTTGATATGCGTCTTTACCCATGCTTGGCCAATAGAAGTCTGTCCTCTGGAGTCTGCGATAAAGACTAACTTCCCCGCAAGACCCGCAAGTCTTATCGTGTATTTCCTTCAATTTTCTCTAGGCATCCTCCTGGCCCACGCATCTGGATAAAACCCCACCTGGCATCCTATAGTACAACTCTTCTTTTACCAAGGCATAGTCTTTCAATATCTTCAATTCTGCTGTGTCGTCTCCCTTCACCAAGATTTCCTTTATGGGGATTCGCCAATCCCTTTCACCCTGTTCCTCCGGGAACTTTTCCTTCAACACCTCAATGATGGATTCTTCCCTCTTGCTGACTTCTATATTAGTGCTATTCCCTTTGAAAATTATTTGTGAACTCAGTGTAGCTAACGCGTCTGCAAACCGATTTTCGTTTCTCGGAGCATGTTCTATCTCAAAGGTTGAGAATTTCTCTTCCCTTCTCTGGGCCATTGCTCTGTACGGGGCTAGGCTGGGCTCCTTTAAGGAAAAACTTCCTTTAGCCTGGTAAACGACCAAGTTCGAATCTCCCAGTACTTTCAAATGTTTGACTCCCATTTCGAGCGCCGTGGCAAGCCCAGTTAGATAGGCCTCGTACTCTGCCGTGTTGTTTGAACAGGGGAACTCCAACTTAAAGGACAATGCCACTGCCTTGTCTTCTTCATGATATAGGACTACTCCCACCCCTCCGGAATGGGTAGTAAAAGAGCCATCAAATTTCATCATCCACTGTTCCCTGACTTCTTCCGCCATAGCTACTTCTCCTAGAACTTCATCATCCAGTGGGAATTCTTCCTCTCCTGTAAACTGCACTAATAAATCTGCAATGGCCTGACTTTTCACTAACTTAAGTGTCCCCATTCTCAAGTCATATTATGATAATTATAGCAACCACTGAGATATCCTGCCGGAGAGAATCGACTGTTGTAACAAAGCTTTAATGGCATGTGACTTAGTCATCAGCCATGCTTCGTAGGCTAAGAAAGAGTGACGCAATCTCTGTGAAGCATATACAATGGCTAGGCATGCTCTTTCTGCCCTTGGGTAACGTGTTTCTACGTCTTTTAAGGCGCGACTGATATAGTATATTGGCTGCTCGATGCCACCTCCATCTTCTTGAGCGATTAGTGTGCTGATGGCATACGAGTTGGTGGCCAGATAGAGTAGCAGTGGTCTTTTATGAATAAGGGCCTACACCGTGGGGAGGTTCATCATTATATGTTGTAGCCTTTTGAAGGCCGACTGCTGCGCTTCCCCCCATTCAAAACTTTGCCCCTTTTTAAGCAATTTGGTGAAGGCAGAGGTGATTGATGCCAACCTAGGGATAAATCTCCGGATATACGAGACTTTTCCTAAGAAGCTCTTCAATTCTTTTACTGTGGTAGGAGGTCTCATAGTTGCTATGGCCGTGGTTTTGGCCGGATCCATGTCTATACCTCTGCTATGAACCAGGAAACCCAAAAATTTCCCAGAGGATACTCCGAATGCGCATTTGAAGGGATTCATTCTTAACTTAAAAGCCCTGCATCTTTCAAATACTCTTTTTAACACCCAAAAGTGTTCTTCTCTTCTTCTTGACTTAAACACTACGTCATCCACATAGTCTTCTAGCTCTTGGTGCATCATGTCGTGAAATATGGCCATCATTGCTCATTGATAAGTTACACCTGCATTTTCAACCCGAAGGGCATCACAGTATAGTAGAAATTGCCCATAGGTGTTCTGAAAGCAGTTTTCTCCACATCCTTTGGCACCATCTTGATTTGATTGTGCCCGCTAAAACTGTCCATGAATGAGAACACGGCGCTTCCTACCGTGGATTCTATTAGTAAATCCATGTTCGGCAATGGGAATTCGTCCTTTGGACAAGCTTTGTTGAGATTTCTGAAATCTACATAGCATCTTATCTGGCCGTTCTTTTTCTTTACTAGTACTATGTTAGATAGCCAGTGAGGATGCTGGATAGGCTTGATGAATCCTACGGCTAGCAACTTTTGCACTTCTTTGACTATCTGCCCTTCTATTTCTGTGTGAAATATCCTGGCAGGCTGGGCCACTGGCTTGGCCTCTGGGTCCACATTCAACGTATGTGCAACAAGCCCGGAATCGAGCCTTGGCATTTCATTGTAATCCCAAGCAAAAAGTCTTTGAATTCTTTTAACAACAGTTTGATTTTTGACTTCTCTTTTTCTGTCAGGCTTGCACCAATTGAGATGGGCCTTGGTTCTTGTGGGTCAGACCCTAAGTCAACCTCTTCCAACTCTTCTTCTACCATAACCTGGATGTCCTTTTCTACCGCAATTGTCTCATCCTTCTCTTCTTCTTTTCCCAAACTTCCTTTAGCAATGCAACATGCCAAACTCTTATGTTGCCCTTTTTGGGTGGGACCCACTTGCATCTCACCCGTGGGCCCCACGCACCTTCATAATTTATACACAATCCTGCCATCAAGGCCTCGGACTTTGATGCACTGAGGTATTTCGTCTGGCTCCGCGGCAGGCGCTTCTTTCCTTTTCTTCTTTTGCGCTAGTAGCTCTCTTAAATCAGGTTCTGGGTCACCTTGAACATCTTCCCACCTAGGCACAAAGGTACCTCGTGGCTTTGAAACTGAATTTTCTCTAGATGTAGCCCATTGGTCATAAAACATGGTTTCCACCAAGTGGGCTTCTGCCTGCTCGAATGGCGAGGGGTAGGTGATTCAATCATGTGCTCAAAGGTCACCTTGAACACCGCAGGCCACCTACCACCTAGGCACAAAGGTCACCTTGAACATCTTCCCATCTTTTTCTCTGAAATTCATGCGGCTTGCAAGGTGCTCAATGGAATGAGGTTTACGGAAGCACCCGTATCCACCAGGGCCCTCTTGATAGGGATTTGATTTATAGATGCTGCTAAATAAAGAGGCCTCCTATGATCCAGGTGCCCCACCTCCATGTCCTTGCTGCTAAACGTGATTTCTGTTAATTCCTGTATGAGGGCCCTGTCTTCTGGCATCTATGCTGATAGGCACTCCACCCCTGCCCCGGAGGCGATGCTTACCAAAGCCTCTGTGGCTATTTTTCTTTCTTTCGCTATAAGTCCCAACTGGTCAAATAGATTTTCAAACTTGGCACTCTGCTGAAGAGTGGTAATCGCCGCGGTAGGCAGGGCCAAATTTTCTTCCTTGTCTTCTCCTAGGTCTACATATATCACCACTACTGCTACACCCTTTCCCTTGTGGTTTGGGAGTGGGTTTCTTTGGACTTCCTGTTGGGTCAACTCTAATGTGCCTTCTTTGATCCTATGGTGCACCAGCCTGTAGAGCGCCTAGCATTCTGCGGTGGGATGTTGTACATAGTTGTGTAAGCGGCAAAAGCAAGGATCCCTCCTTTCTTCCTCCGTAGGCTCTCTAGAAACCTGATTGGGTTTAAAGATCCCGTCCGTTATCCATTTGTCAAGTAGTACATTCAGCTCCTTAGGAGTGCATGGTCAGGGTGGGGGCGTATCATACTCCCTCCCCTCTGTTTTCCTCCTCTGGTTTCCAGTGGACACCGCCATGGCCTGGTGTGCGTTTCTTTTGCCTGAATTGGGTTTTACGGACTGAGCCATCTATCTAACTTTCTGTAATAGCTGTGCGAATTGGGAAATCTCCAGATTCTCCAAGACAGCTCTGAACTCCCGAATCATATTGGTCATGCACATTTCTACCAACGTCCTTTCCTCACAGTGGTCATAGCAATCAAGTGTTATGTCCCTGAACCGTTTGATGTACTTTATCAGATCTTCTTCATTCCTTTGCTTGGTTGCTTGCAGAGTTGCAAGCATCACCGTTTCTTCCCCGTGAAAGTATTTAGTACAAAATACGTCCACCATGTCATCCCAGGTTGGGATTGATCCTGGTTTCAAGCCAATGTACCAGGTGTATGCCCAGTCGTACAGTGACTTTGAAAACTCCCGCAAACATAAGTCTTCGTCTGCTGCGTAAGGGCCAAGGGTGTCAATAAATTTGCTCACGTGCTTTACTGCATTTCCTTTCCTGCCATCGTACTGGGCAAAGGCCCTTGGTTCATACTTCTTAGGGCACGGCTTGCTGAGTACTTTTAGAGGATAGGGAGGTCTCCGTGCGTAAAACCTCTCCTTTGGTGTTCTAGCTCTCTCTTACTCCAAGAGAGCTGCTACCTCAGCCGTGGTAATTTAACGCTATCCTACGTTCCGAGGGACACCTCCTACCAGCGTCTCTTCTCTGTCTGCCACATGATCCGGGTCATGCTGGCTACTTTTCTCTTTTGTTTTGTCTGCCTTCAGTTGACGGATCTCTTCCATCATTTATTACTGCAAGTGCTGCAATGATTGCAATACTTCGATAAAGGTGCTGACATTGTCCGCGAGGACTCTTGTCTGAGGTTGAGGATTAGCCCCCGTTCTGTTGGCATCTTCTGTTTGGTAAAGTTGCTTTTGGTAAGGCGTCGTTGGCCTGGATTCTCCTTGTGAGGGTATAGTACTCATGTTTCGTGTCATCCTGGACTTGGTTGTCATTGTTTGTGAGGGGCTCTGTTTTCTTTTCCTTTGTCCCTGTCTACTTCCCAACTCCCCAGTGAAGTCGCCAATTTAATGTAGGGGCCTTTTTTGTATATGGTGTATTGGGCTATCTCCTGTGGTAACGGGCTAGGCTGCCTCCTACGGTGATGGGCCCTAGTATTTCTGAGTAAGGGAGTTGGGGCCGGTCCAATTGTAACTCAACTTAGGCCGGTTTGTGCACAAACCTATGCCTTGTCTGCCAAGGGTAAACTTACGACAAGCAGAACTGTTGCAGGCGAGTTACGACAGACAGATACAATAATAATCAAAACAGAGCATTCCGACTATTTAAATAAATAGCTATGTACTCCCTACTAATAAAGCATGATTAAAATCATAATAATGTCAACCACAGAAAAAGTAAAGAGAATAATAAGAACTCATCAAATGGGCATAAATCAAGTTTTTTAGTTTAGTCTGCCAAAGTAAAACCAAAGAGGAAGAACGCCTCTCCTCAATGCAAATAATCTCCCAGGAAAAAGATCCTATTGTGGGGATTAAAGCTTTTGAGGGAGTTATACCTAAATGGTTATTACCCAAAAAAGAAGAGTCCTTGTTTACGTTTTGGAAGAAAGCAAGATTTGAAGAGGGAGAGAGGGAAACCGATCTATTGGTGCATGCCTATTGAGCTAACTCTCCTTTTTCCTTAGTTTCCTTTCTTTTCTTCTCTATTTTCTTTCTTATCTTTTTTCTTTTCTTCTTCCTCTGTTTTTCTTTTCACTCCCTAAAAATGCTCTGTTTTCGATCCCCTTTTCAGGGCACAACAAGGGCCTTTTTATAGTACCTGCCGTGACCAATGTTTTACCGTTTTGCCCCTTAACCGCCTTTGTCTAGTCTGGGCATACTTGCTGACCACCAGGTCTGTGCGACATCCACCCTTACCAAACAAAGGCAAGTTTGTTTTGTTTCTCTGTATACCGTAACATTTCTTCCTGCCATGGTATTAATGCTTTCTCTCTCTACTCTCAGAGCATGCACCCAACGGTTCCCCCTCAAACTTGCTTCTTTTGGGTGGTCTATCATCCCAACAAGACGTACCTCCTAAAAGGGCTTGGGCAGGAACCGCAAAATAGACCTTTTCCCCTCTCCCCACCACCAAACCATACCCCCTTTACCTCTTACCTCTGACCCATGACCCCACCATGTCCTATATTGGCTGGGTATAGGCTGGTGGTGCCTGAGCCTTACGCGTGCTTCCCTTTCAAATATGTCCAAAAGTCTGTCTGCTGCTCATGCGTCTGCCATGACCTGGAGACTCTCCGTCTGCGTTTCCTGACCCTTTATGTGGGCTTTTCTTTGGTTTCTCGCTCCATTCAGGAGTTGGGCTTCGTATGATTATGGGCCTTACATTTCCTTGGCCCACTTTTTGAATTTCTTTGTTGTCTGCCACGTTGAACTGTTATTCCTGCCGTAATAACTTAATCTTGCTGTACCTCTTTTTGGGCCAACCGTATATCCCTCTTCTCAGTGGCCTGTTGTAGGCACTGTTTTGCTTTTACTCATAGGCTCCTATGTCCCTTTGGGCTTTCCTTTGGGCATCCATGACCCGATTGCTTTCTTTGGGCTTCCTCGGCTCGTTTGCTAATTCCACACTCCCATGGGCTTCGTTGGGCTTCTCCGGCCTAATAACCTTATTTTTATCTTTGGGGTTTATAAGCCTGCCATAAACCCCTTACTCTCTTAGTTTGTATTGCCTTGGGCCTGCGGTGGCCCTTTTTCACTTTTCTACCTCATACACTACCCATGGGATGCTATTTCTTTCTTTCCTGGCTTCTTTGAGCCCGCTTGCCTCTTCAAGACCCATTTATTTATTTGTTGAGCTTGTGATCCATTAAAACTGCCGCTTGGAACTAATGGGTTTCTTGCCATTCATTTTGTCAATTATTTGTAGCCCTCATTATTGGGCTTTTCTGTCAGCCTAGGCCTCTACAAATGGCCCTCAACATAAACTAATGCTACAACTCTATTCAATATTTTTTTATTGGATGTGAATTTTAACAAATCAACCATTTAATTACATTTTCTTTTTTTATCCTCCATACTTGCAAAATTTCAAGAAAATTAATGTTTAATAGCTATGTTATCAATCAAATGTTTAAATTTCAAATTTTTGTAGTCTAAAATTATACATATAAAATAAGTTTATGGGTCGAATAGTAAATAACATCTGATTGGCATGAAATTTGCTGTGTTTTAAGAACATAGAGAACATGCAACTCAACGGTTAGATTTTCAAAATATGTAGCAATAATAATTTGTTTAGTGAGATTTGTAGCCTTAGGCTACAACTAAGTTTGTAGCCAAATTTTGTTCTTAAACTTTGGTCCC
>JAOXJQ010128730.1:0-15112 GCA_025762765.1 Quercus bicolor | reverse complement strand
GTTGTACTCTGTGTTGACAAAAGTTACGTGAAACCCTTTATGGTGGAGGAGTTTTGCTAGCTTGATCATTGGGTTTATGTGACCTTGAAGTGGGTATGCTACACAAACTAAATGAGGTTTTGTAGATGCTGTAATGGAACCCATCTTTGATATCTCTCTCTGACCGAAACACACACAGAGAATAGGAAGGTTTGGAGAATATTGGGTCGTTCAAAGCCTTCTTCTTATAGACAAACTGCCGAACATAACAAAGCTTTCACATTCTATTTTCTTCTTAAAAATTGTAGAGGCCTACGATTGGTCTTTATGTCAAAAGGGCCTTGGAAAGTGCAACCGGTTGGGCATTAATGAAATATTTTTATCATAAATTTAAAGTGGTAAGTTATTACTAATGATATTAATGTGAAAATAATAACTAAAAAAATTAATTTTATTAATAAGTTTAAATTAAAATTATTAATAAATTTTTTATAAGAATTAATAAGAATTAATTATTTAAAATTTATTATAAAAATATTATAAACATAATTTTTTTATTAAAAATTTAAGAAAAATCAGACACGAATATTGAAAATCAGTATCTTGCTTGATTCTCGCCGGACAAATAAAAATAAAAAATTGCAAATAAAGCAACAGCTGAATTGTTTGCATTAAAGAGATGGTTTTATTTTTTAAATGAAAGCATTAAAGTCAGAGATATGACCACCGTCCCAGAATCGTTTTATTGAGATGTGCATCCACATGTTACATCATATGCATATTATTTTAAAAGGTTTGATATTAAAATGGCTAACTTTATCTGTGCTTTTCGTACTTATCGAAAAATAAATAATAAAAACAAAAGTGACTTTTCACAGGATGGAAAAGTGAATGCTTGCTCTTGTTATTCATAAAAGGATTAAAAAAAAAAAAAAGGCGTGCTCTTGTTCGCATATAGCTTTTATGAGCTTTTTTATTTTTTTATTATATATATAAAAAAGGCCTTTTTTTTTTTTTTTTTACATTGTTAATGTTCAAACTCTCATTATTAGTCTTATTAAATAAAACAATTTTACTAATGAATTTTTGTATATTATTGGTCAACAGTTTGATTATATTGAAGAAAAAATTGTTGAAAAAACTGTTTCTGTTAAAACTGATAAACCTTTGATTGATCTATCCAATCAAAGAGAAAAAGTTATGTTTAAATCTTCTCAATCTACCTTCAATTTGCTTTTACCAAAAACCACCATAATGTTTTCTAGAAAACCATCAGAGCCCTTGAAATCCACCTTGTTAACCTTACTGCTCAAAATGAGGCTTATATGAGCCACTATGATAACCTTGTTCCAGAAAATAATCTTGCTTCAGAAAACAACTTTGTTTCAGAAAATAACCTTATTTTAGAAAATAACTCTGCTTCAAAAAATACCTCTGTTTCAGAAAATGAGGCTCTTAAAAGCCGTCTTAAAGCCTATAGTAGTCAACTCCTTGGCAAAGAGGAGATCCATTTAATGGATAAATAGACTATAATGGGCACTGATTATGCTAGATTGAGTCTTAAGACCCAATCTATGTTAAGAAGTGCTGTTGCCAACTTGCCTTCAGATATACGATTTTGTATTCTGGAATGCAAGGCTATGTTTAGGTCTTTTGACCTATGGTTCAAGTATTTCAAGAAACTTGTAACTGCCACTATTCCTAATCCTGATGAATTAGTCGAAGGTGATAATGTCTTTATTCAGCTTGAATGGGAAGAACACTTTAGGAGTAGTCTTAGAGTGTACGAAAAGAAACATCCATTTCCTGGTCTCTTGATTGATTATGATGATGGTTCATATTTTACTGATGAAGATTCAGATAATGATGATAGGAATCCTAGCTGGCTTTCCCAAATGTTTGAATATGACTTTATTAGGTTCATAAAATTAACAAGCTAGTCAACTTCCACAAATTATTCAAACTGCTATTAAAGGATTTGAAAGCTCTTCCAATAGACCTTTTGTTTCCATTAGATGCTGGAGCACTTTGCCAGAATGGGTAAGAGATAATTGGATGAATGTCCAACCCTCAAAGCATCTCATTCTCATTAATGGTCACACCCACCAAGGACAATGGCTTGAAGGAAATTCCCACTTGTCCTTCGATGATCCTTTTGCTCTTGCAATATGTTGGAGAAATTACTTTAATTATCAAATTCTTGAGATTGCTCAGAATCTCTGGAAAAATTATCATTTCATAGGAAACACAGATAAAATCTCTGTTTTTGGTCCCAAACCCTATGCTAATGCCCTTATTCACTTGTGGATAGCAGATCATCCTAGTCCAACAAGTTTTCTCATCCCAGAAAAAACTCCAAAGTTTGAGCCACTTTTATATTATGGACTATGTAATAAATATGCTATTTATCATGAGCATGCATGTGATGATAACTTTCCATGGGCTCCTTATGATGGTTATCCATCCGATGCTCCTTCCACTAATTGATGACTTCACCCCTGTAGTTACTATTGTTTGGAGACTACTGCTACTTTCCCTTGTTTGCTTGGCTTGCACAAAGGCCAAAATGCTACAATATTTTGAAGGATATGTTGCAAAAAATTCTTACTTTTCCTGCAATCCAAAACTGTTTCAAGATACCCCAGATTTAGCGGAAGATTTTGATTCTTCTATTTGTCTGGCCTACACAACGGCCAAAAACTTCAATATTTACCATTGCTAAAAGCTGATTCCCACCAATACGATGCTTCTAAAGATTCCCAATAATAGTGCTCATGTGATTTCCTTTAGCAAAAGAAGACAACAATGCTTCTGAAGGATGGTGCTCATTGGTTCCTTTTGGCACAAAAGGACATCAATAATATGGCCTAGACCCTTGAATTATAGGCCTCTTTTGGATATCTATGTATGATTCCCCAAAATCTTGAGTCAAAAAGAAGAAAAAATCACTTTTACTATTCATTTGTCACTATTCACCTTTCACTATTCACCCGACACTGTTCATTCGTTACTATTCACCTGTTACTGTTCATGATACTATTCACTCCGAATTTTGCCTATTTAAGGGGGTCGTCCCTTAAGTTAAAAACAAGTTTTACTTCAAATTTTTCTTCCCTTAGAAATTTTTCTCTGAGAAGCCTTCTTAGAGAGAAAATTATTTGCTTCTACTACCACTATTTCCTACTACCTTACAATCTTGTATCTAGGACTAGAACAAGCTTTATAACTGTTAACCTGTAACTGTTGAGATCTTGTAACTACTACTACTGTAAGTGTTTGTTCTACTTTCAATAACAGTTATTTTAAGTTTTCTGTTCATTATACTACTTGTTGCTACTGCCATCTTGGACGGTTCTAAATTTTTATTGCTTTCATATATACTGCTTGGCTGGTTCTACCACCTTACTACTACTTTTGAATTATTTTTTATTATAATTGTAATATCGCCTCCTTGGCTGGTCCTACTTTGCTTTCATATTATTTTCAACATATATTATTGTTGTGCAACTGTGCTTCCACCTTCAGCTTGGTGTCCTTCCCCCTTTATGGTATCAGAGCCATTCTTTTCTGGCCGGTGATAGTGTGGTTGTGTTCTCTGTCTCTCTGTTTGTGTCTACCCAAAACTTTGATACTCCTTTATTGTGTTCCCTTCTTACTGTTGTTGGCGCCACTCATGTCGGAAAGTGAATTCCCAAAACCAAACAGTGAGGCCCGTTTGAGCCAAGAGAGCATGTAGGGCATGAGAGATATAGGGTTGAATAGGATATGTGTTACGAAATGCAACGGTTGTGAGAAAAACATGATAATTGAGTGTTGAACCTAGGATAGTATGGATAGGTTGTAGAGATCCAACTCCTTTGTCAGGTCCAGTACAATTGTCCTCCCGATATTGTAAACGAAGAAGATCACACTATTGATGATAATGAGTTGCACCCTAATTTTCATAAATGGAATATTCCTAAAGTTGATACTAAAATTGTTTATAAAACTAGTTTTGTTGAAAGTGTTTTTCATTCTGCTTATAAAGCTAGAATTGTTGAACAAATATTCTCTATTTCAAAAATTCATGAAAAATGCTGTTTGTTTTCTAAAAGAAATATTA
Source organism: Quercus bicolor (assembly GCA_025762765.1). Lineage (NCBI taxonomy): Eukaryota > Viridiplantae > Streptophyta > Magnoliopsida > Fagales > Fagaceae > Quercus > Quercus bicolor. The sequence continues at coordinate 11,031 of JAOXJQ010128730.1, read as the reverse complement.
ATGAATTTATTGATGCTAAAAAATTAGTTATTTGCATATTGGTATGGTTCAAGTTGCTATTAAACCACTCACCCCAAAGGGTATTGATGCTTCTGTTCTTATGTGTCGAAGAGATGCTAGATTTAAGATCTTTAAAGATAGCATTCTTGGTATGATTACTGCTTCTATGTATGATGGTCCTGTTTATTAACTGTTATCCTTATCTTACTCCTGCTTTGGATGATCCTAATATTGTTAAAGCTTTGACTTTGAACATTGCTTCATCTGGTTATCACATGGAAGAAGGTAGTAAGTCTTGTGCTTTGATTTATTGCATTTATTATAGACTGTTGGGTACTCAAATAAACCCTGGTGCTAAGATTCCTAGAGAACCTTTTGGTAAAACCATGTTAATTTAATGTTCAACCCCTGATGCTAAAGTTCAAGTTCCAAAAATGATTCAATAGCAAGATGTTAAGCTTCCTACTGATTGGTTGTTGGAACAAGAATCCCCTCCTGCTAAAGCTGTTTTTGATGAACTAGATATCATTCATATTCAACAATATCTTGATGGTACTGTTAAAATAAGTTTTCAAAACAATCCACCTTTGAGGATCAATGAAGGAAGACATTCCTTTGCTAGATCTGAAAATATTTCAAAAAGAGATCAAGAGATCAATGATTTTTTGCAAAAGAATTTTGAAAAACCCTCTGATTTAAAGCTAAAAGGTGTTTCAAGTGATAAATCTCAAATTAGCTCTGTTTACTATTCCACTAAACCTGAAACTTCATCTCCATATAGCAGAACTGCTAATGAAGAAGAAGATGACACTAAATCTGTTTGTCCATCTGATTCTGATTTTCCTCCTATTGACAATCCTGTTTACCAGAATTAACTAAGAGTTTTGAATGTTTTGGATGAAAGTTTTGAAGTTGATATGGTTTCCTTGTATAATGAATTTATGCTTGCTAAAAACATAAATAAAAGAAAATATTTCCAAAATAATTTTGCTCAGTCTGAGAAAGACTGTGTTAAGAGAAAATGGTTAGAAAAGATGAATCAATTGAAAAAACAATTTTGTTTTTTTATTTTCTTGAAAACCATTATGTTTCAAAAGATGAATTTTCAATACAACATTTAAATGTGATAAAAAAAATCAAATTTTGTTAAAGGAAATAGAACCATTGTTAAGTCTACTCATCCTCCTCTTGAAACAATTTTGATAACTACTAAGAAAGATGAAGTCAAGGTCTCTCCTTTCAAAATTAGTGATGATCAAACTCCCATTGTTAGTCTTATTGAATAAAACAATTTTACTAATGAATCTTTGCATATTATTGGTCAACAGCTTGACCGCATTGAAGAAAAAATTGTTGAAAAAACTGTTTCTGAAAAATTTGTTTCTGTCAAAACTGAAAACCTTTGATTGATTTACCCAGTCAAAGAGAAAAGGTGAATTTTAAAACCTCCCAATCTAAAACTCTTGAAATTGTTGAGAAAATGCTTTCTAATTTAAAAGTTAAAATTGAGGGTACTTCTACAAGTACTCTAGTTGCTCGAACTATTTCTTAAAATGAAATTGTTTCTGAAGAAAATATAGATTCTGGTACTATTCTTCTGTTTCTACAAGAAAGGTTTTTGATGATGATTTACCAGAAATTAAAAGATTTGTTGGAAATTCCAAACCCATGTCTTTTACAAAGAACTGGTATTTGAAACCCACTCCTCTTGATATGAAGTTTGAACAAAGATCTTTTCAAACATAGTTTTCTATTTTCGCTGATAAGCTTTATGAGCGGAATATTGATGGTTTGTTTGAACAAAAAATCATTAATAAAATGAGTCATATGTCTATGGTTGGTATTGCTTATCAAAATAACAATGATCTTGATCAACCTAAAATTGTTAATTTCCTTGTTACTAGATTTTTTGGTACTCTTCGTGGATGGTGAGATTCATATCTCACAGAAGAATCCAGAGAGTCTATTAAACATGCTATTAAAAAGAATGATGAAGGTTTGCCTATTTTTGATGAAAGTATTGGTCACGGTATTCTTGATGGTGTTAATACCCTAATCTATATTATTCTCAAACATTTTGTTGGTACTCCATCCAATATTTCATCTCGAGTTTCTGATTATTTAAATAATTTAATTTGTCTTACTATGTTTGATTACAGATGGTATTAAGATGTTTTTACTTCCAGAGTGATGCTCCGGAAAGATTGCCACAAGCTTTATTGGAAAGAAAAGTTTATTGACGGTCTGCCTCCTATCTTTTCTCATAAGGTAAAACAAGAGTTAATAGGTAAAAATGATTCTATTGATTATGATAATTTAACATATGGTGATATTTTTAGTACTATTAAAAAACTTGGTATCAATATGTGTAATGATGAAAATTTGTTAAAACACCAATTAAAGAATAAAAGAAAAGCTAAATATGAAATGGGTAATTTCTGTGAATAATATGGTTTGCCTTCTATTGCTCCTTCCAGGTAAAAAAGTAAAAAACATGATAGAAGCCATAAAAAATATAAAAAATACAAAAACAAATTTGTTAAACCTAATGATTTCTATGCTAAGGAGAAAAATGTTTCTAAAAAATATGATAAAGAAAGATCAGGTAAAGGTAAATGCTTTAACTGTGGTAAACTTGGACACTTTAGTGAAGATTGTAAGCAAAAACCTAGTAAGTTGAAAAATAAGTTTAACATATCAAATATTGATGATAAATCAAGAAGAATTATTCAGAATCATTGAATCGAACAATTCGTCTGATTCTTTGGAAGATGATTTTCTTCTTCATCTGATTCTTGCTATCAATTTGCTTCTGATTCTTCTGATTCACCTAATATTAAAATTGATTGTAGAGATTCCTGTTGCAATGTTATTAAATCTGTTAATACTCTCACTAAGAGTGAAGAAGATGAAAAATTAATAATTCAACTGATAAATCAAATTCAAAATCCTGAATTACAAAAAGAATATTTGGATAAGTTTAAGAAAAATTTGATGAAAGAAGAAACTAGTAAAAAACTAAAATCAACTATAAGCTTTGAAGAAACTTTGGAAAGATTTAATAAAAAGAAATCCAAAGAATTGACTGTTAATGATCTTCAACATGAAATTAATGTTGTTAAACAAGAGATAAATGAATTAAAACATGAATTTAAAAGCATTAAAAATGATAACAATAATCTCAAACAAGAATTGATAATGTTAAAAATTGATAAAAATCTTAATAAATCTGATAACGAACAAGATGAACAAGATGAGCACAAAGATGGAGATGAATCCAGTCAACAGGCTCTTCATTTTGGTAAATGTATTATTGATAATTCTCAACTCGGTCTTGTTAATAAATTGCTTCCTCCAAAATGGTTTACAAAAGTTAAAATTGTTGTTTCTCATGATTATCATTTCACTGTTATTGCTATGATTGATTCTGGTGCAGATATGAACTGATTAATTCCTTCAAAATATTTTGAAGAATCAACTGAAGATTGGTTTCTGCTAATGGTAGTCAAATGAAGATTAGATATGAATTGAATAATGCTCATGTTTGTCATGATAATGTCTGTTTCAAGATCCCTTCTGTCCTTGTTAAAAACAAGACTGATAAAGTGATTCTTGGTCTGCTATTTATAAACACTTTATATCCTTTTCTCATTGAACATGATGGAATTACTACTGATCATTTCGGATAAAAAGAAAAATTCAAATTTGCTTCAAAGTTTGAAATCGATGTTGATGCTTTAACTCTGATTCATGCTAAAACCAAACATCTCAATTTCCTTCAGCAAGAACTAAAATACAAGAAAATTTCTGAACAAATTTCCAATAAACTATTGAATCCAAAATTAATAATTTTCAAAAAATGTTGATTGATGATGTTTGCTCTAGTGTTCCTAATGCTTTTTGGCATAGGAAGAAGCATATTGTTGACTTGCCATATGTTAAAGATTTTGATGAGAAAAACATTCCCACTAAAGCTTGTCCTATTCAAATGAATGCTGAAATTGTTGAATTTTGCAAAAAAGAAATCCATGATTTGTTAGAGAAAAAATTGATTAGGAATAGTAAGTCTCCTTTGTCTTGTTCTGCTTTTTATGTCCAGAAAAATGCTGAGATTGAAAGAGGAACCCCTCGATTGGTAATTAGCTACAAACCATTGAATAAGGTTTTGGAGTGGATTAGGTATCCTATTCCCAAAAATAATGACCTTGTCCATAGGTTGAGTGACGCTGTAGTGTTTTCCAAGTTTAACATGAAATCTGGGTTCTGGCAAATCCAAATTAGTGAGAATGATAGGTACAAAACTGCTTTTACTACTCCTTTTGGACATTATGAGTGGAATGTTATGCCATTTGGTCTTAAGAATGCCCGGAGTGAGATTCAAAACATCATGAATGATATTTTTAACTCCTTCAGTCATTTTACCATTGTTTATATTGATGATATTCTTGTTTACTCTAGCTCTATTGCTAAACACTGGAAACATTTGTATTCGTTTCTAGATACTATAAAAAGAAATGATCTTGTAGTCTCTGCTAAGAAAATCAAATTGTTTCAAACAAAAGTTTGTTTCCTTGGGTATGACATCTCTGAAGGACAGATTCATCCTATTGATAGAGCCATTCAATTTGTTGATAAGTTTCCTGATGTTATCACTGATAAAACACAACTCCAAAGATTCCTTAGGTCATTAAATTATGTTGCTGATTTCTACAAGGATATGAGGAAATAATGTAAGCCCTTGTTTGATCGGTTAAAGAGCAATCCTCCTATTTGGTCTAATGTTCATACTTCCCTTGTTAAACAAATCAAATCTCATGTTAGGACATTGCCTTGTCTTGGTATTCCTACTATTGGTGCTTTCAAAATTGTTGAAACAGATGCCTCTAACATCGATTATGGTAGTATTTTGAAACAAAGAGTTTCTCCTGAGTCACCTGAACAAATTGTTCGTTTCTATTCTAGAATTTGGAATAATGCACAGTTAAACTATAGTACTATTAAAAAGGAGATTTTATCTATAGTGCTATGTATTTCAAAATTTCAAAGTGATTTGTTAAACCAAAAACTTTTATTATGTATTGATTGCAAAAGTGCTAAGTATGTTATTGAAAAAGATGTTGAAAATATTGCTTCCAAACATATTTTTGCTAGATGGCAAGCTATTTTAAGTGTTTTTGATTTTGATATTGAATAAATTAAAGGATCTCAAAATACTATCCTTGATTTCCTTACCTGTGAATTTCTGCAGTGTCACAATGGCAAGTAGAAGATCCAAAGATAATCATCCTGTTGAAACCTCCAAAAAAAATTTAAAAAAATAATCTGCTTCTCCTATTGAAATTACTAATCATTTCACCACCCTAGAAACCATCCCTAGGCCCAATTACTCCACTGTTCTTGCCTTGTCCTATGACTCTTATGTCATAACCCCTATTAACCAACCTATTAGAACTGCTTTTCCTAGAAATTCCTATAACCCTTAATACATCAAAAAAAAATATTTCCAAAACTTGTTTTATAATGAAACCAAAAAAATCTCCATTTCTGATCCTCTCAAACTTGCTAAAAGTTATTTCCCTCCAATGTTTCACTAGATTCCTGAGCACAAAGAAAAGAATTTATAGTATTATTCTGATCTTCTGCATCATGAAAAATCTATTATTATTAACACCATATCTGACAAAGTTGATTCCTCTAAAATTATTTACCATAATGTTTACTTGGTTAATTTTATTTCTGAAGAAAAATGGGGCTCTTCCCCTAATTCTACCAGAACAATGCCAACTTCCCCCATTCCCTATTCATATCATGATTATATTACTACTTGGTCAAGATTCATGCTTCACCAGAATGAAAACATGTCTCATTCCTGGTTTGTTAACTTTGATAAAAGTTTCACTGGTTACTTGCCTCTTTGGTTCAACCGTTGGTGGACCCAATTTGGCCCTATTGCTGACATATTTCCAAAGCCATTACTTAATGCTTTCGAATGTTTTCAAAAATTTTATAAGTATGATGCTCATGGCGCTAAATTCCTTGCTTTGCTTCACTTTGTTAAGCGCCATAAAATACCATGGATATTAAAATGGCAATATGAAAAAGAAGGTGATGTTCTCTCCAAACATTGGTATGTAAAATGGTGGGGTAAATTCCCTCAAACTCAAAGTATTATTGCTACTATTTCCAGAGAATTCTCATCTACTACTGCTCTCCCCATTGCCAAGGATCATTCCCCTGTTCAAACCCCTGTCCTTGCTGATGCTCCCTCTTCTTCTTCCATCAAGAATGCCAAGCCTCCAACAAAAAATAAGAGCTCCCTTATTGAGGATTTAAGAAAAAATCCTAATGCTCTTTTGGCTTTACTCAAATGGGCAGAAGAAGTTGTTGCCAACCAAGGAGAATCCAAAGCCTCTTCTGAGGAATTTGTTGCCCATAACCCTTATTTCCTTTATGACTAGGAACTGTTTGGACATGACGAGGATAACACTCTAGATCTTCAAGAAAATTGATAATATTTGTCTGGCCTACACAAAGGCCAAAAATGCTACAATGTTTACTTACTGGTGAAATTCCACTACTATTTTCCACTTCTGATGATGATGTTCTGAAAAGAACATTCTCTATACTTCCCGAGACTTTTAGTCACAACAAGATTGCTTTCGGCAAACTTTTACTGTTCACTCAAAATTTTACCTATTTAAGGGGGTCGTCCCTTAAGTTTAAAAACAAGCTTTTACTTTAGAATTTTCTTCCCTTAGAACTTCTTCCCTTATAAGCCTTCTTAGAGAGAAAATTCCTTGCTTCTACTACCACTATTTCCTACTACCTTACAATCTTGTATCTAAGACTAGAACAAGCTTTGTAACTATAAACCTTATAACTGTTAACATGTACTGTTGAGATCTTGTAACTACTACTACTGTAAGTGTTTGTTCTACTTTCAATAACAAGTATTTTTAGTTTTTTGTTCATTATGTTACTTGTTGCTACCGCCATCTTGGACGGTTCTAAATTTTTATTGCTTTCATATATACTGCTTGGTTGGTTCTATAGCCTTACTACTGCTTTTTAATTACTTTGATTATAACTACTACTTTGATTGTAACTACTGCTTTTTGCTACTATTTATAGATCCCACTTTTTGTTACTATTTATCTTACTTTGATTTTAGTTCTCAACTAATATTGGTAAAGTAAAATAAAATGGATAGGATATTGATAAAGTGAGATTTGGTGAGAAATAAAATGTGAAAGGGAGGAAAATCTGTTAAGGGCATTTTTGTCCAAAAAGAAACAATTCAACCTTTCAGCTCTTCTTATCACTCCAACTGAGTTTGCATCACTCTCTCATCACTTCATGCTAATTTTTTATTTGGTGGACCTGCAATAAATTATTCTTAAAGGGTGTTTGAGTTCATTTTAAAATAAGTATATTCTTAAAATAATTTCTCCTCTTATTTTTAAAACGAACAAATTTTCTTATTCCTTCCATAAATAAATAAATAAATTTCTCCCTTTATGTTTGAAAAATGAGTAAGTACCCTCGATCTATTATTTTTTTAAGTTAAATTCAACCGAATCACAATGATTACAATTGCAGATTCAAAAAAACAATAATGCAATTATCAATGTTTTCTCTTGTAGTATATAACTAATACTTCCAAAAAAAAAAAAAAAAAAATCATTGACTTCAACTAGAAAGTAATGAATTGGGAGTATTTGCTTATTTTGCAAATATAGAGGGCGAAATTAGTTGGTTTTAAAGATAAGGTGGGAATTGTGAACTACCCCAAACATAAAGAGCAGAAATTACTTTTTTTCCTTGAGTATATTGAATTTTGCTGCTTCATCTAAAATTGAAATACAGTTTAATTATTCCCATTAATTTGTAAGGGTTATAAGGCAGAATTAAATTAGAAAAAAAAGAATAATTTGGACGTGAATTTCATGCCTATGGTGCACGCCAAAAATGAGGTTTATGGGCTGGCCCTCGCTTGGGCTCACAATCTATTTGTAATGTGGGTTTTGGATTTCCTACTCTGGGTAGTTCTTGATGCGGAGACCTAACAAAGCGACCTTTTTTATGAATTCCTCTACTCTCACTGCTACTATTCTGTTGCTCTCTCACTCCCTCTACTCTTAGTCTCTTATGCCATTCTCACCACACCCCACTCACAACTGACACCCACTTAAGAATAACGGCATTGGACCTTTTTTCTCACTAACCATGAAAGTAATCATAACTGTCCACTAAGTTTTTGCTATAAATATGACTAGAAGGAGGGTGGCATAGGAGACTAAGAGTAGAGGGAACGCGAGAGCAACATAATAGTAGTAGTAAGAGTAGAGGAATTCATAAGAGAGGTCGCTTTGTTGGGTCTCTACATTAAGAACTATTAGAGTAGGAAATCCAAAACCCACATTACAAATAGATTGTGAGCCCAAGTGAGGGCCGGCCCATAAACCTTGTTTTTGGCGCACACACCTACCTTTTAGGTTCTTTCAAGATCAAACTCTCAACTTCTAATAGGCTTTATCCTATTATTTTGACTTAGAGTTCTTGTTCTTCCCACATATTGTAAGCGAAAAAGAAAAAGAAAAAGAATTGAGAACTATGTCTCTTTCTTGGAGTTGTTTTTGGGCTATAAGGAACAGTTGACAATCAGGGCCGACCCTTCCCTTAGGTGAGTTAGGCAATTGCCTAAGGCCCCTAAGTGGAAGGAGGCCCCAAAATTTTAGAAAAGAAGGGGTAGAAGGGGCAAAATAATAATAATAATAAATAAATTAGTTTCAGATGAATTAAAAAATCTGCAACATTCTTTTAACCAAAAAACAAAAAATTTGGTAAACCTGGTTAAACATTGGTTCTAAACAAAACAATTGCCCAAAAATACCATTATTATCCTCTAGAGAAACCAAAAATCAACCGGATAAACTACAAATCCGGTCTAAGAGATTAACCACAAAACAATCACAGATCAAAACAAATAAAACAACTCAAATCCCTGAAATTTTTAGTTTTACCGTTCCCTTAAATCCCTCTGCAGCTTTGCTTTTTTCTCTCTGCTTTCCACCTCTTTCATCTCAAGTAAGCTTGCCTTTCTCTGCCTCTTTGATTCCTAATCCTTCTCATCTCAAGCAAGCTTGCCTTTGTGCCTCTGCTTTAGCCTCTAGGTTTTGAGTTCTCTCATCTCCGGTCTGCAATCAGTTATTATTTCTATTTGGGCACTTGGCTTTTTTTTTTTTTTTTTTTTTTATTATTTATTTTATTTTTATGAATGGGCGCTTGGCTTTTTTAGTTTCAGACTTTCCCTACGTTTTATTTGCTTATACTTAACTTAAGAGTTAAGATAAAAAGATTGGGCTGCCTACCTCTGTAGTTTCACGTTGTTTGGGCCTTCATTTTTTTTTTTTTTTTGGGTTATAGATATTAAATATGAATATATGATTTGTTTTGTGTTTTTTTGTGGGTGGGTCTTATTAATAAGCCTTGGCGGTGCTTAAATTTTTGTTATGCTTGTGCTTATATATATATATATATATATATTAGTTAGTAGTAATATATTGAATAAGTCTTTATTTATGCAGGTTGAGTTGCTAAAAACTTGTTATTGTTCGGTGAAACTACAACAATACTTTTTTATATAAATCAGGTTCTATTTCTCATTTGCTCTACACTTGAAAGTTATTTTATATTTTAGACTTTATAAATATATTGTTTGATTAGAAATATCTACTAGAAAATATGCAAAAAGAAGTTTTTCAAAATTAAAATTAATAAAATCATCTAAGATCGACAATGTCCCAAGAAAGATTAAGTGGATTATCTATATTATCGATTGAAAAATAGATGTTAGAAGAACTTGAATACAAAAATTTAATTAGTCAATTTGCATCTCAAAAGGTAAGAAAAAATATATTTTAAATGAAATATATTATAATATAAAAATATTAAATAAACATTAATTTAATTAATATATAAGTATAAAAAAGACCACATTTTTAGTTCTCGTCTAAGGCCCCAAAATGTTTAGGCCGGCCCTGTTGACAATTAGCACTCTAATTGGAGGTAATGTGCAAAATAGCTGTGCAAAAGAATTGTATATAGTTAGTTAGGCAACGTTTGAAACAATAAAGGAAAGTAACATCTCGAGTTTTAGAAACTCGAGATCCATATTAGAACTTGAGTCCAAAAGACTCGCATTGCGAGTGTGAAAATGCCACATAGATGTCGAGTCTTTAAGACTCGAGTTTCATGCAAAAAAATTTCACCTATAGTGGCGTTTTTAAGCCTTATAGTGATGTTTTAAAACCCTATAGCGGCGTTTTCCTACAAAATTTTTTTTTATAAGTACAGGTTTAGGGAGTCCTATAGTGGTGTTTTCAAGCCCTATAGTGACGTTTTATAACCCTATAGCGACCTTTTTATTCAATTTATGACTATCGAGTCTTTAAAACTCGATTTTCAGCTTGATTTTAATCCACTTACAAATCGAGACTTAAAAACTCGAGTTTTATCTTGGAACTCGAGTTTTAGACACTCGAGATGCTAGTTTTCAACATTGTTTTGAAATGTGACAACTAACTAAATTTTTTAATATTTATTGTTATTTAGAAAAAAAATTCCTCTAATCGGACATTTCTCTCTTAAGTGTTGAATAGGGCATTTCTCTTTTTAGTTCTCTTTTAACTGTTGAATAGACTTTCCAAATGATGTGGTGCTGAATTCTTTTTAAAATGAGGATGATGTGACATTAAAGCCTTAGAAGTTCGAAGATGGTTTGTAACGAAGATAGATCTTTTAGGTTTATTGGAATCCACGGTCTTCTGTTGTCCGTCACGTGGAAAGGTAATGTTATTGTCTCTTTGTCCCAAAAGTTTTCTAATTTTCTATTTCTTGTGCTTTTAACACCCCCGCCCCCAAGTAAAAAAGCAAACCAACTATATATATATATATATATATATATATATAAGTAGAGTAGTTGTGCACATTTAAGAAGCATGGAGTATAAGTATTGGACTTTATTAAAAA
>JAOXJQ010128683.1:0-15128 GCA_025762765.1 Quercus bicolor | reverse complement strand
TTCAAATTAAATCCTATATAATTTATAACATTTCAAATTAAACTCTAAACCTTATACTTTCCTTAGTTTCAAATATCATAAATTTTTAAAATTGTATAAATTTAAACCATAGATTTGGAGTTTGATATTCAAATTTGATTGAAGATTTAAATTGATACAATTTTAAAAGTTAATAATCTAATTTGAAACTAATGAAACTATAAGGTCTAATGTTTAATTTGATACCACCTTAAAATTTAGGGTTTAAAATATAATTTACTTTTTTTTTAATAAATGAAATTTTCAATTATCTTGTGTTCCTAATAATAAGTGTATTATTTAATTTCAATCTTTAGCTTCCTTTTGCACTCTCCAGTTTTTTTTTTTTTTCAAAATTCATTAGGAACAGTTATTTCTATAATAAATTTCTATAAAGTTTGAAAAGCTTAAATTGAAAGAGAAATTATAATATTCTCATGGTGGATCACGTCATTTGTCTACCATTCCACTAAAGAACTTTCACTTATTTAAAGTTGCTGAGTTTAAAAAAAAAAAAAAAAAAAAAAAACAGAAACTAACTATAGACTCAACAATTTTGAACAAGTGAGAGTATTTAAACAGAATGGTGGACAAGAGTGATGTGGTCCACCATGAGAACTATATAATTTCTCAATTTGAAGGGTCTTCCTACAAACTTGGCTTCCATCTCAAGAAAAGTTAAGTTCTATTCTAACTTGTAAAATTGCTTCCAGCACTGCAGTGACATATTGAATCTAAACTCATGTGAACAAATAAATAATCTAAACTCATGTGAACAAATAAATAATTCAGAGTTACACTTGTGTAGACTAACTATGCCACGCAATCACAATACTGATTAGTTTAACTTTTCATTCTAATTTTGGCATTAGAAATGTCAACTATGTTAATTTCATGGCACTTTTGTCTAAGTTAGATAGCAAAGTAATTCTTCATTTTTCTTATGTTTATATTAAGTGCATTATTTGATACCATTCTCTAGTTTTCTTTTGCATTCTCATGGACTTATGTTGAGTTTGGAAAGATTTATTTAATCGATTAATATCAAGATCTTGAACCAAGAATTCCTAAAAAGAAATGAACTATGCAAGGCCCTTCCTGCTTTCTATAATTACTTCCTTCACAAGTAAAGGTTTTTTTTTTTTTTTTTTTTTTTTTTTTTTTTAAAGAAAATTATAAAGCTATCATGTTAATACAATCAAGAAGTACATATCTTTACTCATAGCATCTATTATGAGTAAAGTTAAATTCTATTCCAAGTTGTAAAATTACTTCGAGTACTACAATGACACATTAAATCTAAACACATGTGACCAAATAAATAATTCAGAATTACAACTTACAATTGTATAAATCATATATGCCCAGCAGCAACGTCACTAATTGGTTTAACGGTTCATTCTGGTTATTTTGACACTAGAACTGTCGTCTACTTTAAATTCATAGCACTGTTGACTAAGTTAGATAGCAAAGCAAAACCTTCATTTTTCTTGTGTGGTCAATGGTCAATAAGTGCATTACTTGATTTTATTCTCCAGATTTGTTTTACATTCTCCAAGACCTTCTCTTTTTGCATTTTTCGTTATGATCAGTTATTTCTCTAACTAAATTTCTATTGAGTTTGGAAATATTTAATTAATTTGATTTAATATATAGATCATGTACTTGGAATTCCTAAAAAAAAAAAAAAAACTATACAGACCCTTCTTACTTTGCTTCTATCTCAAGGAAAGTTTAGTTATAATCCAACTTGTAAAATTGCTTCTAGCACGGCGATAACACATATTGAATCTAAAATCATGTCACCAAGAATACAATTCAGAGTTATAGTTGTTTAAACCATCTATATCATGCGGTAACGACACTAATTGGTTTAATTGTTCATTTTGGTTTTCTCGCAAGAATTATCATTTGCGTAATTGCGTTAATTTCATAACACTACTAACTAAGTTAGAGAGTGTAGGGACTAGAGCCCAAAATAATGTATTGGGCCTTGGGCCTTGTCCGAGAACACTAACAAGTCCGAGGAGGAGCAAATAACTATTAAATGATCCCGAGCGAAAGTCTCATAAGCGAGAGGTGAAGGGAAGGAGATCCAAGGAGGAATTCCTCCTTGGACACGACGAATTTAGTCCAAGTATGTACTTTAGCAATAGAAATGTGCCCCATGAACATGTGAGAGGGAAGGAAACTCAAAATATCTAAGGAAAAGCTACTACCACCATATTAAATGCACTGCAGCTACTTTTCTAACCGCATTAATGTGAAGAGGACCTCTGAACAGTACTGCCTTGGCTACCACAACTCATAAAGGACTAAAAGGGGTGTCTGATGGGATGGACACTCAAGTAAAGATTCAGATGATCAACAAGTTTAGGGTTAAGATGATCAGAAATGAGCTATATAATGTGAGAGAACCCCCATGAGAAAGGGGATTGAAAAAATAGAGAGAAAATATTGTAACAATCTAAACTATCTCGGTATCCAACTGTGATCAATATACAATAATTGTGGCCTCCTTGGACAAAAAGTCCATTGACATCAATACCTCTTATTTGTGCTTAATTGTCATTTAATCCTATATTAGCAGTTGTCCAACTCATTAGGATCTAGTTCTTTGACTCATTCTCTACAAATTCATTGTATTGGGCTCATTGGGCCAAGACTCCATACATATTAAGTTTGGGCCTCAAATTCTTAGTCCTTACAATTGGCGCCGCCTGTGGGGAGAACTTATGAGTAAGGCCCTGGATTAAATCTTCAAGTCACCCTTCACACGCAAGATAAAAGGGGCTAAGCTTCCTCGGCGATTCCACCAACCTACTTTCACTATGTACAACGGTCAAACGGACCCTGTAGAGCACGTAAGCCAATTTAACTAGAGGATGGCTGTCCATTCCAAAGATGAGGCTTTGATGTGCAAAGTATTTCCGTCCAGCTTGGGACCGATGGAGATGAGATGGTTTGATGGCCTCAGGCCAAACTCCATAGACTCCTTTAAGCAGCTGACCCAGGCCTTTAGCTCTCACTTCATCACGAGTAGCAAGGTTCCTCTGCCCTTGGATTCCCTTCTGTCTTTGTCCATGCGAGAAGGGAAGACTCTAAAAGCCTACTCGGACAGGTATTGGGAGATGTACAATGAGATAGAAGGTAACTATGACGATGTCGCCATCAGCACTTTCAAAAGCGGCCTCCCAACTGAGCATGGTTTAAGAAAATCCCTAACAGGGAAGCTTGTCACTAGCCTGCACCAACTCATGGACCGGACCGACAAGTATAAAAAGATTGAAGAGAACCAGCAGTTGGGAAAAGGTAAAGCAAAGGTTGTCCCTCTGGAGAGGATGGACTTCAGGTCGGACCGATTTAATAACAACAATCGACCGAGGAGAGACTTTGCAGGGCAATCCAGATCTGCCGACACGCAAGCAGTTAATGCTGTGTTTCGAGATCCGATACATCAAGTTCTGGAGAAAATCAAGAACGAACCGATCTTCAAATAGCCAAATAAGATGGCAGAAGACCCCATAAAGCGCAACCAAAACCTATATTGCCAATACCACCAAGAACCGGGACACACCATCGAGGACTGCCAGAACTTGAAGAACCACTTGGACCAGCTAGTCCGAAAGGGGAAATTAAGGCACCTCCTACATCATTCCAGTGGTCGACAAGGACAGGCGAATACTGAGACCCGGAGAGAAACCTCCTTAAGACCTCCGATAGGCACGATAAATGTCATTCTTGCCGCTCTAGGAAGAACCGGCTCCTATCTTTCCAAAGTAATGTTTGTGTCTCGGCTTCCCACCGAACATGACAATCGGGGGTCCAAGAAGGCCAAGAAGATAGCCTCACCCGTGTTGGGCTTCTTAGACGAAGATAAGGTTGGAACCATCCAACCCTATGATGATGCTCTAGTTGTCATGCTCAGAATTGGAGGATATGATGTGAAGAGAGTACTAGTAGATCAGGGCAGTGCTGTGGAAGTAATGTACCTTGACCTGTACAAGGGCCTGAACTTAAAACCCAATGACTTAACAGCGTACGATTCCCCTCTGGTAAGCTTTGAGGGGAAGACCATTACTCCAAGAGACCAGATCAGACTGCCTATACAAACAGGTTCGGACATGGTGGAGGTGGATTTCATTGTAGTTGTGCTTATTGACCCTACACGGCCATTGTAGCTAGACCTTGGCTTCATGCCTTGGGAGTTGTCTCTTCTGCCCCGCACCAGAATGCGAAGTACCCGTCGGAGGGCCAAGTCAAAGAGATTATGGGGAATCAGACCATGGCTAGACAGTGTATGGTGGCCGCCATCTCATGCCAACCCAATGTTGAGCCATCGACCTCTATCGAAAAAGGCTTATAGCAATCAGCCACCCCGGCATTGTCCAGTAGTGAATCAGCCAAGGAGACAAAATGCGAGGATCTAGAAAAGGTTTTTGTTGGCATTGATCCAGAAAAGTTCTTTCAAGTCGACTAGGAACTACCTCCCCAAGAGAAAGAAGAGCTAATTGGTTTTCTTAGAGAAAACGTGGACGTGTTTGCGTGGGATGCCTACGAGGCCCAGGGGTTGATCTAAGCTTCATCTATCATTACCTAAACGTTAACCCATCCGCTACTCCTAAGAAGCAACCACCCCGGTGTCTGTCAAAGGAGCATGCCAACACTGTTAGGGATGAGGTGATGAAACTTAAGAAAGCAGGGGCTATTAAAGAAGTATTTTACCCTGAATGGTTGACCAATACTGCAGTGGTAAAGAAGAAGAGTGGAAAATGGCGAGTCTATGTAGACTTCACGGATCTGAATAAAACCTGCCTAAAAGATCCATTCCCTATACCCCAAATAGATCAGTTGGTAGATGCGACAGCTGGCCATCCTCAAATGAGCTTTTTAGATGCCTTCCAAGGATATCATCAAATATCCCTGGCCACCGACGACCAAGAAAAGACAGCTTTTGTCACTCCCATTAGAAACTACCATTATAAGGTGATGCCTTTTGGTTTGAAAAACGCAGGATCCACCTACTAGAAAATGATGACCAGAATGTTTGAACTGCAGCTGGGTAAGAGCATTGAAGTCTATATAGATGACATGGTGGTAAAGAGTAAAGTGGTGTCTAAACACGTAAGAGACCTCGACAACATCTTTGAAATTCTGAGGAGACACAAGCTGTGTCTCAAAACGTCCAAATGTTCATTTGGGGTAAGATCAAGAAAATTCTTGGGCTATATGGTGACCCACAGGGGAATTGAGGTCAATCCCAATCAAATCAGAGTTGTCAACAGCTTGCAGCCACCTTGGAATCCCAAGGAGGTCCAAAAGCTTACCGGCATGATTGCTGCCTTAAACCGTTTTATTTCTCGGTCGGCGGATAGGTGCAGACCTTTCTTCCTCTTGTTGAATAAATGGAAAGGATTTGAATGGACCAAAGAATGTGCTTTGGCCTTCCAACAACTTAAAGAGTATCTGTCTCGGCCACCAATCATGTCCAATCTTGAGGCCGACGAAGTCTTGTTCGCCTGCATTGCTGTGGCCCCTCATGCAGTAAGCCTAGTGCTAATACGAACGGACAACGGTGTACAATGACCAGTCTATTACGTGAGCAAATCATTGCATGAAGCCGAGACTCACTACCTACCACTAGAAAAGGCCATCCTAGCGGTGGTTCAAGCTTCACGAAAGCTTCCCCATTACTTCCAGGCGCACATAGTTATTGTTCTAACCCAACTCCCGCTCAAGTCCATACTTCAGAGTGCTAATTATACAAGGAGAGTTGCTAAATGGGGCACGATTCTAGGGGCCTTCGACATCAAGTACATGCCGACTCTTTGGCCACACTTGCCACCTCCTCAGCTCAATTTTTACCTCGGGTCATCCTTGCGAAAAATTTATACAAACCCTTAGTGATGAAAAGAGATGTGATCCATGTCCACCACATCAGAGTAGGACCTAGCTGGATTGACCCTTTGGTACTGTTTCTAAAAGAAAACATCTTGCCCGAAGAGAAGAGCGAAGCTGACAAGATATGAAGAAACGCTTCTCGGTTCTGGCTATCTGAGGACCAGAAGCTGTATAAACGCTCCTTTTCTAGGCCATACTTGCTTTGCGTACACCTCGAGACCTCAGAACTAATCCTGGAGGAATTACACGAAGGAATTTGTGGGAGCCATATAGGAGGCAGGTCCTTATCTCATAGGGCCATCATCCAAGGCTACTGGTGGCCAAACATGCAAAAAGAAGCACACGAATACGTGAAAAAGTGCGACCAGTGTCAGAGGTTTGCACCAAACATACATCAACCAAGAGAGATCCTCAATCCACTGTCCAGCCCTTGGCCGTTCGCTCAGTGGGGCTTGGATATCATCAGGCCCTTTCCCAAGGCAGTAGGGAATAAAAAGGTATCTGCTTGTTGGCACTGACTACTTTACTAAATGGGTTGAAGCTAAACCTCTAGTGAATATCAGAGATGTGGACATCAAAAAGTTTGTCTGGAAAAACATTGTTACCCGGTTCAGAGTCCCTCATTCCCTCATCTCAGACAATGGTCTCCAGTTTGATAGTAAGGCCTTCAGTAGGTACTGTTGCGAATTGGGGGATTACGAATAGATATTCTACCCCAGCTTACCCCTAGGGAAATGGGTAAGCCGAGGCTACTAACAAGGTCATAGTGAGCGGACTTAAGAAGATGTTAGACGACGTGAAGGGAAGATGGGTAGAAGAACTGCCACATGTCCTATGGACGTATCAAACCATGCCCCGCACATCAACAGGAGAGACCCCATTTTCAATGACTTACGGGGCCGAGGCTGTTATTCCTCTGGAAACGGGCTTTCCAACACTAAAAACCAGCTCATTCTGTCAGAGCAGCAACAATGAGCTGCTAGAGAAAAGCCTAGATCTTATCGAAGAAAGAAGGGAAAGGGCAATGGTTTAATTTTCATACTACCAACACAAACTCAAGCAAAGGTATAATGCCAAAGTAAAGCTAAGGCCACTAGTGCCTGGGGACTTAGTGTTGAGGAAAGTTCTGGGCACTGCAAAAAACCCAGCATGGGGAAAGTTGGGACCAAATTGGGAAGAACCATATCGCATCACCTCAGTTGCTGGTATTGGGGCATATTTTCTAGAAGATTTAGATGAGAATGTAATACCACGCCCTTGGAATGTAAGTAACCTGAAAATGTACTATTATTAATGAAAATTTCCTTTCTAAATAAGTTCGTTTGTTGTATAAAGGCATCGTGCTTCTTGTCTCTCAATCTATTTAAATATTAAACAGAACCTAAGTCCTACATGGCTCCTCGGACTACAGGCTTAGGGGAAATTAATTGCTTTTGACATCAATTCAAGTATTAAACAAAACCTAAGTCATGCATGGCTCCTCAGGCCACACGCTTAGGGGAAATTAATTGATTTTGACATCTATTCAAGTATTAAATAGAACCTAAGTCCTACATGGCTCCTCGGATCACACGCTTAGGGGAAATTAAATGCTTTTGACATCTATTCAAGTATTAAACAGAACCTTAGTCCTGCATGACTCCTCGGACCACAGGCATAGGGGAAATTAATTACTTTTGACATCTATTCAAGTACTAAACAGAACATAAGCCATGCATGGCTCTTCAGACCATAGGCTTAGGAGAAATTAACAACTGTTGACATCAGTCCAAGTGTTAAACAGAACCTAAGCCCTGCATGACTCCTCAGACCACAGGTTTAGGGGAAATTAACAACTGTTGACATCGGTCCAAGTGTTAAATAGAACCTAAGTCTTACATGGCTCCTCGGACCGTAGGCTTAAAGGAAATTAACTACTTTTGATGATTGCTCAAATAACAAACAGACCTTAAAATGGGTCAGATATTTCAAACCACATATGGGGATGAAACTATGCATTTTGAGATCTTAAAATGCATATACGTAAAGGTTTAAACAGGACTTGAATCCAAAACAGACCCAAGGCAAATTTAAACTTGCATTTATGCGCAATATACAGACTGTCTACCTTTTTTTTTTTTTTTTTTTTTTGTTCTCTTCCACATGATATAAGTCTATGCATGTCAGTCTTCATTACCTAAGATTCAATTCACAAATTTACTCTTGACACTTAGTTAGATTAGCAAGCAAAGTATTATTGTAAACTCTAATTGAAGGCACAATAACATCAACTCAGAGCTATGCAATAAAGTTTAAATCACATAAGGTAAAAGAATAAAAGATGAAGTGAAGAGCATTCTCATTAAGTAATAAAGATAGTACATTACGCATGGACATAATGTCTTTAAAACAAAAGAATACACTTTCACTACAAATGGTATTACAGAAGAAACCCTAGGGGCTAAGCATCAGCAGGAGAAGCAGGAGGATCTTCATTTTGGCCTGGTTGAGAAGAAGGAACATCCTTGGCCTGGGGGTCAGCTCCCTGATTCTCAGTCTCTGCTGCCTTCTCCTCGGCGGTAGCCTTTGACTTGGTAGAGAGTTTCTTCCCTTTGCCCTTCTCCCCTCCGACCCCCTGGCCTTGGTCGCCTTCTTGGCTAGATCCCTTCGTGGTTTCAATTAAAGGGATAGCATCTGGGATAGCCAAAGGTTGCTCGAAAAATTCTGGGGCATCAGCAGGAGGAAAAGAGATAGGAACAGGGACTTCCCAAATCTCTGGGGGATAGAAAACGCTTCTAGGCAACCTCCAAACAGAGTCTGCAGGGACACTTGCAACGCTAAGGGCCTTGTCCCATGTCACGCTACAGTAGTCCCTGCATACCTCTGATAGTTCCTCGGTAAGCCTTACTTGCATTTCCTCCACGCTAAGTTGGTATGCAGCTCTCTTCTCGGCCTCAGCTGCTTCTTTGGCTAGCTAGGCTCCCTCCTTGGCTTTTTGCAATGCAACTTTGAGATCTAAGACCGACTGTCTCTCAGTGGCTAGATTAATCTCAGTCACGTGCAGCTTCTGGCGCTGGTCCTTAGCTTGCTTCTTTGCAGTTTTCAAACCGGCCTTGGCACTTAAACAGGCTGATTGCGCCTCCTTTAGCTTCTTAACCATTTCATATTGATCTTGCTTAATAGCCCCCAGTGTTTTCTCAGTCTCGGCGCAAGAGAGGGCTTCGGCATCGACCCACTTATAAGCGTCACAGTACCACTCCTTGGCCACAAAAACTTGTTGAGTAATTTGCCCAAAGATCACAAAACAGTATGAGTTAAAACATAATACGATTTAGCATTTATGTTCATAAAGGGACAAGCTGTCTTACCATCGCAAGGTCCCTCTTCAAGGACAGGAAGAGATCATTTTGTGAGAAACACCTGTAAGCGTCCATGTCCTTGGGAAGGAGCATGGGCTGCTCCAGGGCTTTGACAATGTATCCAACTCGGCCCCTCTGATATTCTCTAACAGAGGCATTCCAGGGAATTGGTGCCCCATCCACCTCAAGCCGAAGGCTCCATGTACGCTATGTCATGCGCACTTCAGCTTTGTCCTACTCCTCACAGCTGTCCACGAACTGGGACCTCTTGTCCCGAGGCTCCTAGATCACCTTTCGATGTTTTGTTCCTTGCCGAGGACCCACCTTGCCTTCCTCGAGTGACTTGGCTGGCCTTTTCTTCTTCAAGTCGGGGTTAGGCTTCAGGCTGAGGTCGACAGGGACTTATGGAGGGGGATGAGGAAGATTGGAGGGAGCTTGGGATTTAGGGGGTGCCTTCGAGGTTGACCCCTTGCCCCTAGCAGCCATGAGCTCCCTTAGGCTTTTATTGCCTATATTTAAGACCATACTATCTTCCTCTTCATCGAAAGAATTATCCGGGCAGGCGATCACAAGAACAAGGGTGTGAATGCCGGAATTCCTGTTTGACTCACCCTCGGCGTCCGAGAGGTTAATTAAAGGAGCCATTGGATTGTTTTCTTCGAAGCAGAATTTGTCTATCTCCTCCTTTAATGAAAGGCAAGATGAAGTAATCTCCTCTTCAGGAAATGCTGCTGCTTTAGGAAGGTTTTGTGGAGGTGGTTGTATAGCTGGTGGAAGGTTTTATGGAATTGGCAAGGCAACCAGGGGAAGATCCCTTCGAGCCAAAAATCCTAGCTTAGAGACATCGATCCGAGCTAACCTTGAACTCACGGCTCTTATCGCTTGGCCTATGTCCTGGAAGGTGCGAGACAGAGGCTCGTAAGCCAAGATCAGGTGAGCAGCTCGCAGTTGTCTGTCCTCGCTCACAAAAATCTCCGACCTCATAAGATAATTAAGGGCCTAGACATTGGTATGACTGAGCCACGGAGCAACGTGAGCTTTATCTGCAAAACATCCAAGAAGGAAATCATGGTCAAATCGCCAAAATATATATATATATATATATATATTTTTTTTTTTTTTTTTTTTATAACAAAAAAAGATGGAATTTCAAGTAAAATAATAAAGCTAAAAGGCTAAATCCCCTTCCAAAAGGACTGATCCTAAAGGTACCACACCTGGATCTCCTGGCTGAGTTAGACAATAAAGACCGTCGCTCCATTCCCCTAAGGCAATCAGGTAGTCATCCTTCATTCCCTTATTGGACTTGGGGAGACAGGATATTAGCCTAACGACCTCGGACTGGGATTTGAGGTAGTAACCCGTACATGTGAACCACATCGTGCCACACGAGCCCTATGCCCATCTGCTCGTTCAGGGCATCTACGCAGCCCAAGACCCTAAATAGGTTGGGGGTGCACTGATAGGGGTTCAACCTATGGTTAATCAAGTAGTCCCTGGTTATCCTACCCATGGGAAGCATCATTCCTCCCTCTATGAAAGCAATCATCGGAATGACGACTTGATCCACATCTCTATCAGTTAATACTCGGTCTAGGGGACAATATTCTAAAACCACCTCCTGTGGAATACGGTACTTAGCCCTAAAGTCCTCCATACCGGCCGGTGTGTCTACTAAATGCTTGAATCTACCCATCTAGATAAACTGAGAGGCCAATGAGAAAAGCTGAGAGGAAAAAGGGTAATATAAAGAAATGAAAACTTATGGGTACTCGTATGACGATCTCTGAAACTTTCAGAGATTTTTTCAAAAGAAAACTTCTTACAGGAAATTACTACAGAAACTCAAGAGTTTGGTGTGTTTTATGAAGGATTGGCGCTGGAGTTCTCTGAAGTTCTTGAAGATTCGTAAAAAAGAGAGGTAAAAGAGGGTTCTTTCAAGGCTTTATATAGAAGGAGAAGATGGAAGGGAGTACTATCGCTCAAAATACTAGAAGAAACGTCAGCCATTGGATCTATGTTTTGCCATTGGATGTAAG
The DNA here is from genome assembly GCA_025762765.1 of Quercus bicolor. Taxonomy (NCBI): domain Eukaryota; kingdom Viridiplantae; phylum Streptophyta; class Magnoliopsida; order Fagales; family Fagaceae; genus Quercus; species Quercus bicolor. The sequence goes on along the minus strand of JAOXJQ010128683.1, from coordinate 3,832 downwards.
GGACACAAAGTCGCCTGAAGTAATTAATAGCGCCTCGTAGACAACGAAGCATCAAAAACAATCATGAGGCATATAAAACCGCACTCCCACACGAGTGAATCAAAAATCAGTTGACCTTATCTCTTAAAAATCAAAACCCCACTTTTTCTCCTTGGATGGGAGGGAAAAATTAGAATTTTGAGGGGCTATTGTAGGGACTAGGGCCCAAAATAATGTATTGGGCCTTGGGCCTTGTCCCTTGTCCAAGGACATTAACAAGTCCGAGGAGGAGCAAATAACTATTAAATGATCCCCAGCGAAAGTCTCATAAGCGGGAGATGAAGGGAAGGAGATCCGAGGAGGAATTTCTCCTCGGACACGACGAATTTAGTCCAAGTATGTACTCTAGCAATAGAAATATGCCCCATGAACATGTGAGAGGGAAGGAAACTCAAAATATCTATGAAAAAGCTGCTACCACTGCATTAAATGCACTGCAGCTACTTTTCTGGCCGCATTGGTGTGGAGAGGACTTCTAAACAGTGCTGTCTTGGCTACCACAACTCACAAAGGACTGAAAGGGGTGTCTAATGGGATGGGCACTCAAGTAGAGACTTATATGATCAACAAGTGTAGAGTCAAGATGATCAAAAATAAGCTATATAATGTGAGAGAACCCCCATGAGAAGGGGATCGAAAAAATAGAGAGAGAACACTATAGCAATCTAAACTGTCTCGGTATCCAACTGTGATCAATATAAAATAACTGTGGCCTCTTTGGACAGAAAGTCCATTGACATCAATACCTCTTATTTGTGCATGATTGTCATTTAATCCTATACTAGCCGTTGTCCAACTCATTAGAATCTAGTTCTTTGACCCATTCTCTACAAATTTATTGTATTAGGCTCATTGGGCCAGGACTCCATACATTTTGGGCTTGGGCCTCAAATTCTTAGTCCTTACAGAGAGCAACGTAAATCTTCAATTTTCTTTTTGTTGCTAATAAGTGCATTATTTGAATTCATTCTCTGGTTTTATTTTGCATTCTCCAGGACTTCACTTTTTGATTTTTCATACAAGATCACTTTTTTTATATAAATAAATTGCTATTGAGATTGGAAAGCTTTATTTATTTTTGTTTAATATCTGTTGGAAATTTGGTGGGTCTTTTCTCACTTGCACTCCCAAACACTCACACAACACTTAAAGGAAGTGACTCACACTTGCAAATTAAGCACACAATGGGAGAGACAGTGGAGAGGAAAGAGTAAGAAAACTCTTTTTTACTTGTATTTCTTTTCTTCTTTCTTGCTTTGGAATTGACGGGTATATGGGGTATATATATATATACTATACCAAGCAGTCCCTAGGACTAACTCCAATACATTTATTTTCTAAACTCCTACATTCATAAAATCTCACAGTTAAGTATATAATTTCAAGAAACCCCCACATGCATTCACTACAATTTTATTTAATTTATAAAACTCATACTTATTAATGAGATTTTAGTTAAAAACAAGTTTACTTCGAACAACATCAAGATTGTGTACTTCAAATTCCTTAAAAAAAAACGATGAAGGTCCTTCCTACTTGCTTTGCTTCCGACGTCTCAAGGAAATTTAAGTTCTTTTTCAAGTTGTAAAATTGCTTCCAACACTGCAATGACATATTGAATTTAAATTTATGTGACCAAATAAATAATTTTGAGTTACAGCTGTGTAGACCACCTATGTCATGCGGTAACCACACTAATTGGTTTATTCATATGAGAACCCGCTACTAAACCCAATTGGATATGTGTCGTCTAGTATATCAAGTATCAACCCTCTGTCAATCAAACCAACATGCTCATTCTCAATAAAAATCAAACCAACATGCTTTTAGCTTATATATATTTCATCTTAAAGTTGAAAAAAAAAAAAGTGAAGAAAAACTCTTTAACAAAATTGAAATACAAGTGGCAAATTTTTTTCAAAGAGCTTTAATGGAGTTTAAAGCTTTTTAAGCCTAAACATAAAGCCAAACAGTTTATGTAGGCATATTTTTACAGAAAATTTTTATTTCCAAACTAGTTTGGCGGAAACTTCCTTTATCTATGTGTACATATAGTCACATGACCATTTAAATAAATCATATAACTTATTTAAATAATATATGTGGATAGTTTTATAAATCACCACATTGTGGGTTGAAGAAGATTCCTTCAAACTAGTTTGGAGGTATACCTTGTCCTATTTTGCACTTCTTTTCTTCATAATTTACTAAGGTGAAAACCTATATATGATTATTATGTAAAAAAAAAAATGAGATGACAATGAGTTTCTTTTTCATATAGCCATATACAAGAGCATGATTCATATTTAAGTCACTCATTTGATGGCACTAAACTTTATTAGTTAAGTTAATTGGAACTCATAATAAATATGTACAGTTTTTAAACTTTTAATTTTTAGTTAACTTATTTTTAATCTAAAAATAAGTATTTTTTAGAACTAAAAATAAATTAAAGAAAATAAACTCACTCAAGCATAATCTAAATAACGATAAAATAAAATAAACCACATAGTAGCAAACGAGGATATTGGGGGGGGGGGGGGGGAAGGGGCAAGGACTGAGGAGTCCAAGTCGAGGAAGAATTTGCCCAATTTAGGCAAAGACAGGTAAGCAAACTCCAAGGACTACGCCAACTCGAGGAGAACAAGAGAGCCAAAGGACGACTGGCATCCCTTAAAGGCCCAAGGATAAGGGAAGGGATAGAAACGGGAGGGTACAAGATTTGCAAGGGTGGTGGGAGGAAGTTTCCTGAAGAAGACACTTCCCACCTCCACATTCAATGCTTTGCACCAACCTAACCAGCTACATTAATGAGGAAATGACCCCTGAATAGTAACTTCATAGCTAATAGCTCTCTCTACCACCTCCAAAAGGGTCCTGATGGGACACGTATCCTAAGGAATCCCCTAAGATGTACAGGTGGAGGGTTGGGGTGCAAGGAAATGAGCTATATAAGGAAGGGAACCCCCTAGAAAAAGGGGATGAAGATTTTCCAAGGAAAAAGGAACAAGTAAGAGAGCAAAGAAAGACCTCGTAAAGCAATATTATCCTAACTTATCAATATAAGACCCTTCCTCGGACTTGCCCGAGGAAGTATTTTCGTGGAATCCCTAGTTCTTTTACTTCTATTTCTCACTTAAGCTCTGTTAGCTTTAGACTTGGAACAATCTCAGTGTTGTACTTGGTTTAGAATCCCGGTCTATTAAAAATTCATTGTTTGGGCTTGGTTTGAAGATCCAGGAAACACTATTCTAAGCGGGTTTGGGCCTTTACATTTCTAGCTCTTACAGGGACCATTGCCAAAGAGAATCAAAGTTACCATAGTCTGACACTCAAATCCTATTCAAAGTGATTACCCATTGGTCACTTTAAGAAGGAACTTGATAGTGACAATAAATGCTACAACAACATCAATAGTAATAAAAACAGTATCATATGTCTCATTTATTTAGATTAGGGTAGAGTAGAATTCTATCTTAGAGAAAAAAAAAAAACAAAACAAAACAAAACAAAACAAAAAAAAACAACAAAAACAAAAACAAAACAAAAACACAAAAACAAAAACAAAAAAAAAAAAAAAAAAAAAAAAAAACAAACAAAAAAAAAAAACCAAAAAAAAAAAAAAAAAAACAAAAAAAAAAAAAAAAAAAAAAAAAAAAAAAAAAAAAAAAAAAAAAAAAAAAAACAAAAAAAAAAACACAAAAAAAAAAAAAAAAAAAACAAACAAACAAACAAACAAACAAAACAAAACAAAATCAATATCATCTGTCCCATTCATCCCTCCATCCTAGAT
>JAOXJQ010128581.1:0-11504 GCA_025762765.1 Quercus bicolor | reverse complement strand
ATTGTCCCACATCACATTCTCTATAGTATATATGGTATATATCTATGTTTTAGATACGTATATTTGCATCTATGTATTTATGTATGGACTGATCTATGTATATGTTTATGTATGGATTGCACTTAAGGTTTTGGTATGAGTTTTTTTAGTAGTGATTCCTTTTAGGTTCTCCACTTGCATATACAGGGCTAGTAACTATGATTAATGCATACATAGGACATACGTAGAGTACCCTGCCTAATTGAAACTCTAGTGGCTCCTACTTTTTTTAGGAGTATTTTTCTAGCAATCTTACACTTTTATTTTCCTTCCAATTATTTTACAATAATATTTTACAAGCTTCGGCATGTTGTATTGTATCTACTTCATCTAAACTTTGTTGGTTATATTCAGATATAGATGGAAAGCAAGGTTTTGCGGTCCACTGGGAACCACCACCTGAATCTGCATACAAGTGGAAAAACACACCCCCAAAAGTGCCAAAGTCCTTGCGCATATATGAATGCCATGTTGGAATTAGTGGATCAGAGCCAAAAGTGTCTTCTTTTAATGATTTTACAGAAAAGGTAACTCCTTGCTTTTTGCTATCTTAAAATATTCCTTCAATACAGTGGTATCACATTCAATTTCTTCAGCTTTGCACTACTTTTTTCAATACAGGTCCTTCCGCATGTAAAAGAAGCGGGCTACAATGCAATCCAGTTGTTTGGAGTTGTTGAGCACAAAGATTATTTTACTGTTGGTTATAGAGTGAGTTGAACATTCTTTTCCCCTTTCCCTGTCCATTATTAAGTATAAACATTTTGCTAATGCATATATCTCTATGAGTTCCCTAAAGTGCCGACATTGGAAATTGTGCTGTCTTTTTTTCTTATGTTGATTAGCAGAGGCTTCTGATTGGTAAATTAATTATATAGTTTCTGTGTTTACAAGAGTCTGATCCATACTTACAAGATTTGTGCAAGTGCAACTTGGTCTGGTATCCGGTTTATGCATGTATATATATTTTTTATAAGTAGTATCCGGTAAATATTTCAACCTGCCTTAACATTTTAGATTGGACAAGAAATAAATTAAAATACGACATGACAATAAGAAATAATGTCCATAACAAAATTATAAAGTGGGTGATAAAAGCCCGGCACTGAATGTTTGGTTGCTTTAGTGACTTCTATTTTTTTCAGTTTTATTTTTTATCGTTATTTCTGTAAAAAGTTATGTCACATGCATGGTGGCTTATTTTTGTGTTTTTCGCTTGTTTTTATCAGCACTTAACTGATAATGATCTCTAGAAACAGTCTCAATTTGAGAATTTGGATTTTCTTAATTTCTTTTCATTATTATTTCTACTAAGTGCATTTTATTATGTCTTCCTTTAAATGTAATCAGACTTCTCTGTCACAATGCAGGTTACTAATTTCTATGCTGTTAGCAGCCGATATGGCACTCCTGATGATTTCAAGCGCTTGGTAGATGAAGCACATGGTTTTCATTCTTTATCTGATGTCTTTTTCTATACTACTATTTAAGGGGTTTCCCTTGTTTGGACTGGATTTTTTTTGTTCTAAAATATCCGTACATCCCTATGTTAAGTAGAGACAAAATTAAGGACAATCTGGTAAAAATACAATACTAACTCTCACCAAAACATTGCTTAAAAAATAGGGTTACTCTCCTATTGATTTTCAATTTTTTTTATCCACTTATAAATTAGATTCTCAAAATAAAAATTATATATAAAATAAATAAATAAAAAACAATTTTTTTTTTTTTTTTGCTATGACCACTTAAAAAAAAAAAAAAAATAGCCTCATAACACATGCGCTTCGCGTGTGTGATGAGGCTAGTATTTTATTAAAGATTTCATTGGTTCTTTTCATATGGATGAATGAGTTTTGGCTCATCTTAATAGCTTATGTGAGAAATACATCTTGCGTTATAGTTCTTTTTTGTATTGTAACATTATTAAGGTTGGTCTGAGGAAAAGATGATTAAGCAAAAGTGTAATAAGGTGCTTATAATGTATGGACATACACTGCTTATATGAAAGGAAAAATAATTCACAAACAGAACTAGCACTGGGTAATATGAGAATTAATTAAACCTCTTTGAAAAAAAATTTTCTTTAAAATCCAAATGTCTCATCAAGCAGCATTTATGCATAAACAGCATTTCTATTTTTACATAAAAATATGTATTCTTAACAAAAATTTCAGCTTATTGTTTTTCGTTTGTTGCTGATAATAAAATTTACATATTGTTAATTACATCCTACATTTTACAGGACTAGGACTGCTGGTTTTCTTAGACATTGTCCATTCCTACTCAGCTGCAGATGAGATGGTTGGACTGTCACTATTTGATGGATCAAATGACTGTTACTTTCATACTGGTATATGCACAAACTCCTTGTGCCTACTTTTCTAAGACACGAGGTCTCTCCTCTGAGTTGGTCCTTTCTGCTTGCCTTGCTGCTCTACTTTATCAGCTTGTCTGTAACCTATCTCATAAACTTGGGGGGGGGGGGGAAGATTTGAATTCTGTATAATTTTCAGTTGGTCTCTTAAAAAACATTCCTGAGGCGTGTGTTGTCATGCATTTGAGATAATATTTATCAGGCTTTCAAAATGTGGCTGTCCCAGTCCATTACGTGTTAGGCATAAGCCTCATTTGCTGAAGAGCAAATGCAGTCAAACCTACAATATTCCATTTCTAGCTTCAGCTGTTGAAGCAGATGCCTTGTGAAATCATTTTGTAGCTAAAAGAAAGAGTGCTTTGAACATAATATGCATCCATATTTGGTTGGTTGGAGAAAGCGAGAGAGAGATGTCTGTAGGGACTAGAGAGGTTGGTTTGTAACTTACTACGGAAGAAAAGAGGATTGGTCCTGTTAATGAGATAACCCATCTTCTTTGTTAGTAGGAGACTTGGAGTATACATAAGCAGAACCATTTTAAAGAATAGAAATAAAGAGTTTAAAACCTTGCATGCATTGAGTTCATTTTTGTAATTATCTTCCTAAGAAGTTTCAATGTATTTTCTTTGAAGATCTGAGTATGTTGTTACTGTCACCCAGGCAGTGTGTGCTCATGAACCACATGTTTGGATTTCATATATCAATCTGAGCCAGTTTTCATCTTTTTGTGTCATCGTAAACAAGCATCCTTTGTAATGTTTTTGTTGTACAATTGAAAGAGTCAAACTTAGTGCAATGAGTTTACAAACTGCTCGATTGACCTTTTTGCTTTAGTTCACATACCATTTACTCTGCATTCAACTTTTCCTACTTCAATAGGTAAACGAGGGCATCACAAATACTGGGGTACCAGAATGTTCAAATACGGTGATCCTGATGTGCTGCATTTTCTTCTCTCAAACCTGAACTGGTAACTGCAAAGCAGAAACAGTCATTAAATATTTTAATTTTTAAAATTAATGGACTTGATTGGTTGCACCATTCTTACTTTTGTACCTATAGGTATGTGCTCATATAGCTGCTGTTAGTTTATTTTTGGGGAACTATAATAGTTTCTGTCCTGGCCTGCCCCTTTGGGTGGATAGGTTGGTATTGCTTACACAATGGTGTTTGAACAGGTGGGTTGTGGAGTATCAAATTGATGGCTTCCAGTTCCATTCACTCTCATCAATGATGTATACGCACAATGGTTTTGCTTCTTTTACCGGTGACTTGGAGGAGTAAGGCTTCTGTTGAGACTTTTTCATTATCCACATCTTACCACATCAAATTAAGTCATTTTTTTTTACTCTAAAAACTAAGCTTAACTTTAAACTATATTTTTATGCTTTCTACTGTTATATTATGTACATAACAAAGATATAAACTTACCACCATGCCTCTTAGCTTGAATGGTATCTCCAGCCCTCCCCTTAGGGAGAGTCAAGGTTTGAATCCCCAAGGCACATGTCGCCCTGCTTAATGTAGACCAACAAAAAAAAAAGATATACATTTGTTCTCCTAGCATATGCTGTCTACATTGCATTGACTAACACAAAAAAATAATTAAATTGTTTACAGATGTATCGTCAATGAGGACTAAAATTTAAAATGAAGATTTTAAATGTTAACTAAATGTGATGTTATATGATTTTACTTTAATACCATGTACTCAACCTCACAATTATTCTTTAATCCAGGCCTGTTTCATTCTTTGGTCCCATACAGTCATAATTAAAGCTAGTTCACATTTTATTTGATGGTAGACTCTGTTCTATTGCAGATACTGTAATCAATATGTTGACAGGGATGCATTATTATACCTTATTTTGGCAAATGAGATACTGCATGTTCTTCATCCAAATATAGTAACAATTGCTGAAGATGTAAGTATTTCACGTTGTTCACTTCTATTTCCTCCAAAAACTCGGCAAATTTTATCGTCTTTTTCTCTTTTCTTCACTATTGGAAGATATATGACAATTTCATTATTTTTCTTTTAAAAGTAGTAGTATGTATTGAATTTAAATGAAACATGCAGCATCTGTTAATTGCAAGTTCATGCAAAAGACATTAGGATTTGAGCAACAGATAATATTTTGATTCTCTTATTACTGATTACAGTTTAATTTCTTTACTATAGTAAATTAGATTATATTATTTTTGGTACCATTTGGTTTTTGCTTTTCAATGGTTGAAGAGGAGCCTTTTTGTCTTTCACCTTTCCTTCAGTTGGAATCTCCTCCCCCTTAAGAATAAGGTGGAGGATAAAATCATTACTTTAAGACCCACTTGGTACATGTGTAACTTTTCAATCAAAGAAAAATACAAGTAATAAAAGGAAATAATATGAACCCAAAAAAAAAAAAAAAATGAAAGGCATGTTTGGTAACTCTGCCCTGTGTCACCAGAAACTTGTGGGATCATCATTAGAAATGTCAACATCCACCTATACAAGCCTTCCAACAAAATTTAGTCGCAATATGTTTTAAATCTAGCTTGAGCCAATTTTATTTTCCCTGATTACGACAATTTTTTTCCACTAGTGTTCCTGGCTACAAGAAAATGTCTTGCTTCAATTGTGTTTGCCCATGATTTGAGTTGCAGTAAAGCTTCTAAAACAATAGTCCCTTTTTATTCTTTGTTGAAACTTTAGCCCCTCATATACCTATTGTTTTTCATTTATTTCTTTAGGCCTTTGCCTTATGGCAGAATATTAAGCTCTCTGATTTGTATTTTCTGGCATTTTATGAAATTTTCTTTCCTTTTTATTTTATTGTTCAGGCCACTTTTTATCCTGGATTGTGCGAGCCTACTTCTCAAGGTGGATTGGGATTTGACTATTACGTTAATCTTTCTGTGTCAGAGATGTGGTCATCTTTTCTTGAGAATGTCCCTGACCATGAATGGAGCATGAGTAAGGTTGTATTGTTTGATACATACAATTCACTCTGCATCAAATAGGAGTATGCTTTTTCGTTATTAATTCTTTACTTTTATCATTTTACATTCTATAATTCCCAGTACTTACAGAATTAGATATATAATGCAGATTGTGAGCACATTAATGGGCAATAAACAACACGCAGATAAGATGCTTATGTATGCTGAAAACCACAATCAAGTAATCATTCACTCTAATCTCTTCTTACACACCTATAATTCTATTAATATAGCAGCACAATTTTTGTATATAGATTTTATTTATGTAGTATATTATTATTGCTAAATCCTGCCACTACAATCTTTCATGTCAGTCAATATCTGGAGGGAAGTCATTTGCAGAAATATTGTTTGGTGAAAGCAGGGAGGATTCTCAGGGTTTGAAGCAATCATTGCTTAGAGGGTGTTCCTTACACAAGGTATGATATGAACTCATTTTCGTAGTAATGATGTAAAATTCAAAATTTCAGGTTATGAAATTCCTTTTTTCTTATTTATAGATATTGCTTTCTTTATTTTTCCTTAGGCCACTTATTTGGACACCACAAAAAATGCCTTGATATAGGCTACATTTTATGATTGAATGCATTATTGGAGAAAGGCTTTATGTTAATTAAAATAACAGGCAAATACATGGAAAAACCAATATCATCTATTGCCAACATACATCAACATAAAAGGGGCACTTTTCAACTGTCAAGCACTTACAGTGCATGAAACGCATTGCATATATTTTGATTTTTTGTCAAGATTTTCATGATTTTGATTGGTTAATTATTCATTTCTTTGTTGTAATTATTTATTTTTCTTTGGGTCTCGAGGCAGATGATCAAATTGATTACATTTACAATTGGTGGGCGTGCTTATATGAACTTCATGGGTAATGAATTTGGGCATCCAGAGGTATGATTACTTTCCCTGTAATACTAAAATAGGTGTTATTTCATGTGACTGACAATCTTCTCATGTTCTAGAGGGTTGAGTTCCCAATGGCAAGCAACAAGTTATCATTTCAACTTGCTAAACGTCGCTGGGATCTTTTGGAGAAAGGCATGCATCGTGATTTATTTTCCTTTGATAAGGTGTCTATCTAATGATTTGCATTACAAAATTTTAATTTTTTTATCATACAACGCTTATACGATATGACATTCACGGTTCCCTGTCTGTGGAAAGTGACCTAGATATTGAACTAGCTGTTGTCAAAAATTGTTGAACTGTTTAGTATTTATATTAGATCTATATTTATTATGTTCTCCCATTACATGAATGCAGTTTATACTGTGGTATATTGTTGAATTTATTCTTGGTTTTATTGTATAAACATGCAAGATGCGACTTTAGTTGCCAAGAGGCTTGTAGCTCAATTAATTGGCACCTCCCTAGTGTTTCTAAAGGAGACATCCAGGGTTCTTTAACTAGTTTATGTTGCCCTCCAGCCTTTATTTTTATGACCAATAACTTTTAGTGAGCAAACAGGAAATACATTGATAGCTTATTAACAGATCAGATTACTTGTTCCTCTTTTCTAGGACTTGATGAAGTTGGATGAAAATGAGAGAATTCTTTCAAGAGGTTTACCAAACATTCACCACGTTAATGACACTACCATGGTATGGCAACGTGCTCCTTCCATTCAATTACTTGATACATATTCAGCTAAATTAACTAATTAATGCCTTCCACCAATCATTCGTGGAAAGGCCTGCATGTCTGTATGCATTCTTGACTTGCTCTTTCCATTTATTACTTGATACATATTCAGCTCAATTAACTAATTTATGCCTTCCACGAATCAGTTTGTGGAAAGGTTTGCAATGTCTATATGCTTTCATGTGTCTGTAAGGCCAAAATTGTGACTTCTTCCAGGAATTAAGAAAATCCACTTAGCATGTTGTGTGGGTGTAATCGCCTTTTGGATAATCTAGAAATGCGGAACATAAATTGATTGCAGAAATCTCAACAAAACCTATATTAATTTCTTGGGTTTGATAAATGTTTCGTTTCCACTTTCAGTATTTCTTATGGAAGTAAGTTCTGGTATTACCATATAACCTCGAGTCGTTGAGCTTCTTAATGTCGGTGTCTCTCTTTAACCTTAACTTAACCAATTCATGAATTATGCCTCTGAGCGTCCAACACTTTTTTTCCTCCGTCCTGTTCTTTTGTATACACTCACACAACAGAAACACTTTTTTTTTTTTTCGGTGCATGTTGTCCGATTTATTTTGTTGATAATTTGGTACCTTCCAGAAATCGATACATTCTTTGCAATTTACAGGTAATATCTTACCTGCGAGGTCCTCTTCTCTTCATATTCAATTTTCATCCAACAGATTCTTATGAACAATACAATGTAGGTGTAGAGGAAGCTGGAGAGTATCAAGTAAGTGTAATCTTTTTGTAATTCTTTCATCAGCCAGATATGGAGCTTCTAATTAATAACTGTACATTCATTTGGTATAGCATATTTTCATTTGTTTATTTTGCTTAGAAAATAAGCTGGGAAAAGTACAGTTGACCTAGAAAAATGTGAAAGTTTTAGAGCTGTACATTCTCTTTTAGGATGTAAATAAGACATACCAAGCAGGCACTAGTTTATCATTATGATCTGGGTACGGCCATTATGAATGTTTTAATCTTTGTGGCAACCAATGCATTCACATATACTACAAACTGATAGAAGAGTGATTGTAATGACAAAGGTTGTGTTAAATACTGATGAAACAAAGTTTGGAGGTCAAGGGCTTATTAAGGACAACCAATATCTTCGAAGAACCATTAGCCGAAGGTAGTTATTTACATTCTTGAATCTTTTCCTACTTTCCCCTCAACAATTTTTTGGGTACATCTACTTAGGGTAGTACTTTCTTCTACTTAATCTGGCATCTCTGTTTTTGCAGAGTTGATGGCCTCCGAAATTGCTTAGAAGTGTGTCTGCCCAGCAGGACTGCCCAGGTTGGTACATTTTCTTACAGTTGTCATGTTGGGAAATTCTTTTTGGGTGTGCATGAATTTAGGATGGTTTGCGTTCTTTGCTACAAATTGGGGAGGGGTTATACACATTATTCTGTAGGACTCATTTTTGTAAAACCACAATGTCAGGGGATGATTGTAAACACTACATTCTCTAAGATATCAGTTGTATAATGAGCAAATTAATATGAAAAAGTTTGAAATGTTTTAGGCGCTCTGAATTGATCTCCATGCTCTGCATTGGGTCATCCGCACTTCTGCTCTGTGTTCTACTTATCCACGTCCTTACATGTCCCAGCCTCAAAATCTTGGACTAGAAAGAGCAAAATTTATTTTCAATAACGGACTGTTTCAGCCTTATATTCTGATACACCAGATAATTTCTAAAACTAACATTTTCACTGATTTGATGTGGAACTAAATTCTTCTTTCATTGTTGCAGGTTTACAAATTGAGTCGGATCTTAAGAATATGACCAAATTTTCACTCTAAAAAGTAACTTGCACGGCAGTGTTCCAGGCTATAACAACTTCTTGTTCATTGAGCGCACATACTTGTATCTCTGAGAAAAAAACAAGGAATTATGGGAATCGAATCAGCTTACGAGAAAAGAAGCACTCTACCTGCCAAATCTCCACCTGTTTTTGGTCATTTTTGGATGTATAGAATATACGAATTGACATTTGCTGACTACTCTGGACTCTTGGAAGCTTTGCTACAATGATATGGGATATTGATCTTATACCTGCCCAAGTTTACACAACTAATGATCCTGCCACATGGAGAAATAATTCATTTGAAACAGCCAGATTGGAGTTTTTATTGTGTATGCAATAGTAAATTAGGTAGGACTGAATTCAAATTTCAAGACAAGGTAGTGTTTGAGAGGCAGACATGGGTATGAACATTGTAATATGATATATACTAGCATAGAAGAGAGGGAGATGCATGTGTAGGGCTTATTGTTGTTTGGACAAAGATTAGTTCTAAACAAGGTTGAATGAATCTCTTGTAAGTCAATACGTGATGATTTATAAAACCATTTATGTATATTATTTAAACAAATTGTATGACTTGTTAAAAAAGTCATGTGACTAAAACTATATATAGATGATCTCTTCAATCACTATATAATGGATTGGAGGAAGATAACTCCAAACTGGTTTGAAACTAAACTTTTTCCTTATTTTGTGTAGAACACTAAGATTGTTTGTGACTAATAGTATTAGTTCTACTAAGATTATTTATTTATAGCTAACTCAGGCTCAAGGCCAAAATAAATTCTCTAGAAAATGTTTTTTTACGGATCTTGAAAATAATATCCAAAAAAAAAAAAATTTGTCATATGCAGTTCACTTTATTGAAAAGTGTGAAATGCATTTTGAGTGTAAATACCAAACACAAGCTTTGACCCCATTCCATTCATTTCTCAATACATAGGTTATTAGTGTAAGATATAATGCAGCTACATTTATTATTTTATTATTATTGTTCATTCATCAATGTTTTTGTTTTTATTTTTTAATTATTGATAGAAAATCAAATCTTAGGTCTTTTATTCGACGATAAGAGAAATTATCACTTGAGCTAATTAGAACCCACCTTTAGCATTTTTACTCAATAATATAAAAATGTGCAAAATGCAAAGATTTCTAAAGTTAGATGAATTAAATCAACTCTATAATATCAATTTAGTATTCCTAACTCTTGAAACATAAAAAAATAATGACAAAATTGACAATTCGTCTCACTTTATTATTTGAGTGATATTTTAATAAAATTCAATAAAATCTTCATTCTAAATTTAATAAAATCATTTAATTAAATCTAACAAAAGGGTTATTTTTAATTGAATTTGAATAGAAAACCTAGAATATGGAGTTTTGTTTCTCTCTCTCCATCTACATGTTCATGCTCTTGTACAAAATTGTTGTGCACAGGGGCGGAGTTATGTAGAGTTCAAGGTCTTAAAATGAACCCCCTGAGCTAGAATGTTTTTTTATAATATGTAATGTTTTTTATTTTTTATTTGTTCTCCTAAAATGAAAATTTGAACACCCTGATCTTAAAATTTTTTAAGGTTAGTTGAAATAAGATTAAATATAATCTTCTTAGCAATATCTTGGTCTTTTTAAAAAATAAAAATAAAAATAAAAAATAAAAAATAAAAACCCAACAACAAAAGTAAAAATTTGTTCATCTTAAACCTCAAAAAAAGCCTATTTAGATCTTAACAAATTTGAAATAAACTAATAGAAAATTCTTAGTTTACATTGTATTATCAATATAAGATTTACATTGTCTCTAAACAAATGTGTATTGTACATTTTTTGCAAATTTGTATAATATTGTACATATTTGTTTAGTTTACAATGTAAATCTTACATTGATAGGACAATGTAAATATATAATTGTCCTAAACTAATAGATAAAATTATTTTAAGTAGTGATAATTGAAGTTCACCTAATGAAAATGATTTATATTTTCATTATATTAAGAAAAAATATGTCAAATGAACTTATAGTTTATCTTTTATTCTTTTGCTAGTACATACTATAGACAAATTTGTAAAAAGAAATCTTCATAAAGTGTAAGATTCATCTCTTACCTAAGATATATCTTCTTGTTGACCCCCAAGAAAAAAATCTTTGAGTCACCATTGGTTGTGCACAAAAAAAAAAAAAAAAAATGAAGAGAATGCAAAATTAGAAATGAAATAATAATGCATTTCTTGGAACCTAAAAATATTACCAAAGAAATTATTTTTTGTAAAATAAATTTCACTTTCTTGAAAGTTGTCAAAATGCATTTTGAGTAGCGATGCCAAACACAAGTTTAACTCCTCATTCATTAATTTCTTAATATATAGGTTACTCTATGAATTATGATTGCCCGTATGTACATTTATTATGACTATTACGATTGCCAGTTCCTTAACCCTTTTATTCAATAAAATAAAATCTCAACAAAACCTATATTAATTTCTTAACCTATATAGGTTACTAAATTCTTTCATTGTTGCAGGTTTACAAATTGAGACGAATATTAAGAATATAACCAAATTTTCACTCTAAAAAGGAAATTGCACTGCTGATTTCCAGGCTATAACTTCATTGATCTCACATACTC
>JAOXJQ010128554.1:0-15169 GCA_025762765.1 Quercus bicolor | reverse complement strand
AACGGTAGCGAGAACTCGCAGTGTATTTGTTGAGAGAGGGCTTCCATGGACTTTGATCGCTGCCATGATGGGGGATAGAGCAAGCAATTAATGTACCACAGGCCTTATCTGATCCATTTATATATTGGTATTTGAAAGAATAATTTAAATTGGTATTTGGAAGGAGGTAAGATCATAGAATAGTCCCTTATTTATTTTGGCCGAATGAGAATTCTTAATCCTGGCAAAGGTCCATAGAAACAGAAAGTTGAAAGTGGCAGCTGACCAAAACAGAATTCTTTATTTTAGATGATTTGTTTTATCAACCACTATTATTGGTTTGGTGGCTTTTCAAGTACTACATTATGCCGACCAAAACAAGTATTACTATTTTACTGGTGAGCATGAGGACCAAATTAGTAATATTTTACTTACAAATTGATAAATTTTAGCCAAAGCTCCAGTGGCTTAAAAAATTCAACGCTCTACTTTGTGGAAAACGTTTATCTCCGTACTCTTTTTATATATTTTTATTAGATGTAAATTTTGAAAATTTAATAGTTAAATTACATATTTTTATTATATCTTTCATGTTTGTAAAATTTCAAAAAGATAAAAAATTAATAACTATGTCATCAACCACTTGTTTAAATTTCAAGTTTTTATAGTATAAATTTATGCATAAAAAATAAGTTTATTGATTGAATAGTAAATGATTTACAATTTAAACAAAATTTAACATGTATATTAAGAATATAAAAAATATGCAATCCAACGGTTAGATTTTTAATATATATATATATATATATATATACAGAAAGGATAAATTTGAAAGGTTTTTCTCCAAACAAGTTTAGAGATAAACATTTTTCCCAATTCGTTACATACGCTCTAATATGATAGCAACAACCTCAGCCCCCGAAGAAAATAATGTTAGGCTGATGGCGATGTAATCATCAAAGTAGCCTATAAGGGGGCCAAAACTGGCTAAGCCCGCTTAGTATAGTGGAGTTAGGTTTAGAAGGCCCAAAACGATTAATTTGTTAAAGTATGGGCTTTCGAAGTTAATTTTGATGCACCTTTATGGTGAAATTGCCAAGTTAATAGCGAAAAAGCTGAATGAATCACAAAAAAGAGACTAAATTAGGGATTAACACTCCCTTAGATTTGGCCAAGGTGCAGATGTTCATATAAAGTTCAAGTCTCAAATATAGGATTGTGTTACAAAGTTTATCTGTTTTCTTTCAATTTCTCATCCCTTAATCTGGAGGGGTTTCCTTTCCTTATATAGTCAATTGGATTGCATCACAGCCTTCCACTTGTATGATCATGGGCCTTCCTTTGGATGCTCTTCCCATCAGGGTTGTGCTGGAGGTAGTAAAGTGTGCTGCAAGCTGTGAGACCACTGTTCAAGAGCCATTCCTTCATTATTACTGCCAGCTGAGTTGGTACAGTGCATTAAATGTGGAGGTGATGGCTACTTTATCTAGATATTTCCCTTCTTCTTTGTTTACACGTCTCTACCATCTTCCTCGGTATATGGTCTCCTAGTGCAAGTGGCTTGCTCAATAATTGCCGAGGAGCGCTCGCTATTCGGGCTCATTGGAAGGTTTGCCTCTTCATCTTTCCTCCTCGGACTCTTATCCATGTGTTGGGTTAGGACTGATGTATAAGTGGGCCCTTCTCCCTTCTCGGACTGGGCCCACGAGCTCTATTCCATACTCGGGTCTTACCCCTCCCACACAGCCAATTGCTTACTATCCATTTATTATTGAAGAGAGAACAATTAGAAGACAAGAACCCACTTAATATAGGGCAATGACTTGGTTTGCATTCATTCTTCCAATGTAGTGAACCCGTTCATCTATTACTCTTGTTCTCCGATCATGAAATGTTTTTACACTCTTTCCTTTAATTTAATTTAATTTTTTTTTATAAGTTGTAACTCGTACTTACACTAAGAAAAATATTTAATAATAATGGTGCTGAGATGGTATTCTTATTTAAGTGAGTGATATGGTCATTTTGACTTTCACACTAAGTAATGTGAATGGGTTACTTGGTACTAAAATTGAATAAATTAAATTAATTAGACTAGGTAGAGAAAAATTAGGAAAAAAAACTAGAAATTGAAAATTAAAACTAAAATTTAGAAAATTTTCTTTCAACAAAAAAAAGGCAAAAATTAGAAATTAATTTGAATTCAATATAGATTCTAATCATGCTTTGACTTTAATAAAACTAGAATACAACCCTAGGAGTGGCAAAATTGGACACGATCCATGAACTCGACACGAAATTAGCAGGTTATGAGTTGAGGTTTAATGGGTTTGTGTCATATTCAGGTTGACACGACTGACCCGTTTAATAAATGGGTTGGGTTAGTGTTCAACATATGGAACTCATTTGATCTGTTTGACTCATTTAATTAAATGACATTTTACTAATATATAAATCAAACCCTAGGTACATAAACTTATTAGTTGTTGTGGTTTATTATCTTTAACATATTGTGATTGATTATTTAAGATATTTAGATATGCTTTAGTTTTGAATGATTATTTGTGATGCAATTACTCGTTAGTTCTGAATTTTATATTAAAAATATTTTGTAAGGGCTAAGGGCCAAAATAATGTATTGGGCCTTAGGCTTGTCCGAGGACACTAACAAGTCCGAGGAGGAGAAGATGACTTAAATGATACACATTACAAGTCTCATTAGTGGGGGATGAAGGGAAGAAGGTTCGAGGAGGACTCCTCCTCGGACACGACAACGCAGACCAAATGTGTACTCTAACAGTTGGAATGCGCCCTATGAACATGTGAGAGGGAAGAAAACTCAAAATATCTAAGAAAAATCTATCACCACTTAAATGCACTGCAGCTACTTTTCTGGCCGCATTAATGTGAAGAGAACCACTGAACAGTGCTGTCTTAGCTGCCACAACTCACAGAGGGCTGAAAGGGGTGTCTAATGGGATGAGTACTCAAGTGGGGATCCAGATAATCAACAAGTGTAAGGTCCAGATGATCAGAAAGGAGCTATATAATGTGGAAGAGTCCCCATGAGGAATTGGCGAAGAAAAAGAAAGAAAGAGAGAATACCGTAGCATACTAAACAATCTTAATATTGTAATCAGTATATGTTAAATTTTGGTCTCCTCAGACTAACATCCATTGTCACTAATGTCTTTTATTTTTGCTTGATTGTCTCTTAACTCCATACTAGTCGTTGCCCAACTCATTAAGATCTAGTTCTTTGATCCATACTTTACAAAATTCATTGTATTGAGCTTATTAGACTAGGATTCCATACATTTAGGCTTGGGCTCCAAATCTTGCCCCTACAATTGGCGCCGTCTGTGGGGAAGAACTTATATGCTAGTGAGTGCAACAGTTAGACATGGAAGGATTAGGTCTACACCAGGATAACCCGTGCCAGGTAAGTCCCCAATGGATAGAACTCGTAGGGTCTCAATGACAGGATAATTCCCCTGACCCTAAACTTGAACGAAATCAGGAAAACGAAAGAAATCTAGAGGGGAGTGTGCATGTCACCCAGACGAATAGAAGCCCTTTTCAAGTGGGCAGTCGCATATCCCAAAGACAAAACAACCATCGAGCCATGCAGCAAGAGATAGACGACTTAAAAAAGAGACTGCGTCATGCATAATAAAGGCGGTCCCCTTCCAACTCTGACATATCCTCTAATGATGAAGAGGTCGGAAATTACAGGTGGAGATCAAGAACTCCCCCAAGCAAGACCTTCTCTTATGAAGACGAGCACCGCCATAGACGGAAGCACAAGGGACCATTTAGTAAGGGTCTAGGTAATGATGCCATGAATAAAGCCCTGGATTAAGTCTCTAAGTCACCCTTCACGAGTAAGATAGAAGGGGCTAGACTACCTCAGCGTTTCCATCAACCTACGTTCACTATTTATAATGGTCGAACGGACCCGGTGGAGCATGTGAGCCAGTTTAATCAAAGAATGACCATCCACTCTTAGAATGAAGCTTTGATGTGCAAGGTTTTCCCGTCCAACCTAGGACCCGTGGTGATGAGGTGGTTTAATAGCTTGAAAACGGACTCCATAGATTCCTACAAGCAGTTCACCCAAGCTTTTGGCTCTCGTTTCATTACGAACAGTAGGGTTCCTCTGCCTCTGAGTTCATTATTGTCATTATCCATGCGTGAGAGAGAAAATTTAAAAGCATACTCGAACAGATATTGGGAAATGTACAACGAGATGGATGACAACTATGACGACGTTGCCATCAGCACTTTTAAAAGTGGTCTCCCCACCAAGCACGGTTTGAGGAAAACCTTGACTAGTAAGCTTGTCACCAGTGTTCGTCAACTTATGGACCGAATTGACAAATACAAAAGAGTGGAAGAGGACAGTTGCAAGGGAAATGAAAAGAGAAGATCATCCCTCAAAAGAGGAAAGATTTCAGGTTGGAACTATACAACAATAACCATCCAAGGAGAGATTTCGCAGGGTAATCAG
The DNA here is from genome assembly GCA_025762765.1 of Quercus bicolor. Classification (NCBI taxonomy): domain Eukaryota; kingdom Viridiplantae; phylum Streptophyta; class Magnoliopsida; order Fagales; family Fagaceae; genus Quercus; species Quercus bicolor. The sequence goes on along the minus strand of JAOXJQ010128554.1, from coordinate 10,680 downwards.
GATCAGCCAACACGCAGATGGTTAACGTCGTATTCAGAGAACTAGTACACCAGGTTTTAGAGAAAGTCAAGAATGAGCCATTCTTCAAGTGGCTGAATAAGATGGCTTGAAACTCCACAAAGCGCAATCAAAGTCTGTATTGTCAGTACCACTAAGATCACGAACATACTACAAAAGACTGCAGGAACCTATGGAACCATTTAGATCAACTGGTCCGAGAAGGGAAATTGAGGCACCTTTTGCATCCTTCCAGTGGTCATCCGGGCCAGAGAAACCAAGAACCCCAGAGAGACATATCTTTAAGACCTCCAATGGGCACGATAAATGTCATCCTTGCTGCTCCAAGAAGGACCGGCTCTTGTCCCTCTCGAGTAATGTCTGTGGCTTAGCTCTTCACCGAGGACAACGATCGGGAGTCCAAAAAGTCCAAGAAAGAAGCCTCGCCTATGCTGGGATTCTCAGACGAGAATAAGATCGGAACCATCCAATCCTACGACGATACTCTGGTAGTTACACTCAGGATTGTGGGGTTTGATGTGAAGAGAGTACTGGTAGATTAGGGCAATGCTGTGGAAGTAATGTACCCTGACCTGCACAGGGGGCTGAATCTAAAACCTGAAGACCTAACGACATATGATTCCCCTTTAGTAAGTTTCGAAGGGAAAACCGTTACACCAAGAGGCTAGATCAAACTACCCATACAGACCGGTTCGGGCGTGATGGAGGTGGATTTCATTGTGGTCGACACCTATTCGCCTTACACAGCTATAGTGGCCAGACCCCAGCTCCATGCCCTAGGGGCCGTTTCTTTTACACTTCACCAGAAGGTGAAATACCCGTCGGAAGGCCGAGTCGAGGAGATTGTGGGAAATTAGGTCATGACCAGATAGTGCATGGTGGCTGCCATCTCATGCCAATCGAATGCAGAGTCCTCGACCTCTATTAGAAAGGACTTATAGCAATCAGCCACCACAATAATACCCATTAATAAGCCAGCCAAGGAGGTAAAATGCGAAAATCTAGAAAAGGTGATTGTTGACACTGATCCAAAGAAATTCTTTCAAGTTGGCTCAGAGCTACCTCTTCGAGAGAAAGAAGAACTGGTTGGGTTTCTTAGAAAAAATGTGGACGTGTTTGCATGGGACGCTTACGAGGCCCTAGGGATTGATCCAAGCTTCATCTGCCATCACCTAAACGTTAACCCATCCCCCACTCCCAAAAAGCAACCACCCTGACGCTCGTCAAAAGAGCATGCCAACGCTGTTAGAGATGAAGTAACAAAGCTCAAAAAAGCAAGGGCTATCAAAGAATTCTTCTACTCCAAGTGGTTAGCCAATACAATAGTGGTAAAAAAGAAGAGTGGAAAGTGGCGAGTTTGCGTAGATTTCACAGACTTGAACAGGGCATGCCCAAAAGACTCGTTCCCAATGCCTCGAATAGACCAGTTAGTGGATGCAATTGTAGGCCATCCTCAAATGAGCTTCTTGGATGCCTTTCAGAGCTATCATCAAATACCACTAACCCCGGGTGATCAAGGAAAAACGGCATTTGTGACTCCTATTGGAAACTACCACTACAAAGTGATGCCCTTCAGTTCGCAGAATGTAGGGTCTACCTACCAAAAAATGATGACTAGAATGTTTGAGCTGTAGCTGGGCAAGAGTATTGAAGTCTACATAGACGACATGGTAATAAAGAGTAAAGTGGTGTTCGAGCATGTGGGTGATTTCGGAGTCATTTTTGGCATCTTAAGAAAACATAAATTGCGTCTCAATGCCTCTAAGTGCTCATTTGGTGTCGGGCCTGGCAAATTTTTGGGCTATATGGTAACTCACAGGGGAATTGAGGTAAGCCCAAATTAGATCAAAGCGATTCATAATTTGCAAGCTCCTCGGAACCCAAAAGAAATCCAGAAACTCACTGGAATGATCGCGACCTTGAATTAGTTTATTTCCCGATCTGCAGATTGATGCCAGCCCTTCTACCTCTTGATGAAAAAATGGAAAGGATTTGAGTGGTCTGAGGACTGTGCCTTAGCCTTCCAGCAACTTAAAGAATACCTGTCGCGGCCACCCATCATGTCTAGCCCTGAGGCTGACGAGGTTTTTTTCACCTACATCGCGGTGGCCTCTCACACTGTAAGCTTGGTGTTAATACGGATTGATGGTGGCATACAACGACCAGTTTACTATGTGAGTAAATCTTTACATGAGGCCGAGGTGCGTTACTTATCATTGGAGAAGGCGATTTTGGCAATAGTGCATGCTACGTGAAAACTCCCTCGTTACTTCCAGACGCACATGGTCGTTGTTCAAACTCAACTTCCACTCAAGTCGGTACTCCGAAGTGTCGATTACACAAGAAGAATTACCATATAGAGCACGCTTCTAGGGGCTTTCGATATTAAATACATGCCTCGGACCTCCGTCAAGGGCCAAGTCCTCGTTGATTTGATAGTCGAATTTACCAAGCCCCCAATAGAAGTAGTAGCAAAGGAGGAAAACATGGATGGAAAATTGATTGGCACAATCTCTGCACAAGGAGCCTCACGCTGGAAAGTGTACGTTGATGGCGCAGCAAACCAAAGGGGATCCGGGGTAGGGCTAGTTCTAATATCCCCTGAGAAGATTACCATAGAAAAGTCATTGAGACTAGGGCTCTCGGCCACGAATAACGAAGCTGAGTATGAAGCTTTATTGCAAGGAATAGCCATGGTGCAGAAAATGGGAAGGAAGGCATTAGAAGTGTTCTCGGATTCCAGATTAATTGTAGGCCAAGTGAAGGGTGAGCTGGAAGTTAGAGATGTGAGAATGCAGGAGTACTTGAGTCAGGTCAGGTGCTTGCAATCGGACTTCAAATTCTTCAACTTGACACACGTCTCTAGGAGTGGGAACACGAATGCGGATTCATTGGCCACTCTTGCCACATCCTTGGAGCAGGGTTTACCTTGAATCATCCTCGTCAAGGACTTGTATAGGGCAGACGTAGTAAAAAAGGACATGGTTCGAATCCATCAAGTTAGAGTGAGTCCAAGCTGGATGGATTCCATAGTGAGCTTTCTTAAAGATGATGTACTACCAGAAGAGAAATCAGAAGCTGAGAAAATACGAAGAAAAGCTCATCGGTTCTGGCTGTCTAAGGATCATAAACTGTACAAGCGTTCCTATTCTGGGCTGTATTTGCTATGTGTACACCTCGAAGCATCAAAGCTATTACTCGAAGAGTTGCATGAGGGAATTTGTGAGAGTCACACAGGAGGAAGATCGCTGGCACACAGAGCCCTTACTCAAGGATACTGGTGGCCGGGTATGTAGAAAGAAGCCCAAGAATATGTCAAGAAGTGTGATCAATGCTAGAGGTTTGCTCCAAATATCCACCAACCGGTAGGGGTCCTTAATCCCCTCTCCAGTCCTTGGCCGTTCGCTCAATGAGGCCTGGATATCGTAGGCCCTTTCCCTAAAGCAACAGGAAATAAAAGATACCTGATGGTCAGCATAGATTATTTCACCAAATGGGTCAAAGCTGACCCCCTAGCCAACATCAGGGACGTGGATGCAAAGAAATTCATCTAGAGGAACATCGTTACTCGATTCGGAGTCCCTCATGCTCTCATCTCGGACAATGGCCTTCAATTTGATAATAAGACCTTCAGAAGATACTGTTGCAACTTGGGAATTACGAACCGATATTCCACTTCGGCCTACCCCAAAGGAAACGGGCAGGCCAAGGCTGTTAATAAAGTCATAGTCAATGGATTGAAGAAGAGATTGGATGATGCGAAAGGAAGATGAGTGGAAGAGCTGCCACACGTCCTATGGACCTATAGGACTACACAATGACGGTCAATGGGAGAGACTCCCTTCTCTATGACTTATGGGGCCGAAGTTGTCCTCCCCCTGGAGACTAGCTTTCCAACACTAAAAACGAGCACCTTCACTCCAAGCAACAATGACGAACTGCTAGGAAGAAGTTTGGATTTAATTGAAGAAAAAAGAGAAAAGACAATGATTCAATTGGCCTATTACCACCAAAAACTCAAGCAGGGGTATGATGCCAATGTAAAATTATGGCCGCTAGTACCAGGAGACCTGGTTCTGAGGAAAATTTTGGGTAATGCCAAGAACGCGTCCTGGGGAAAGCTGGGGCTCAATTGGGATGGTCCATATCGCATCACTTCAGTAGCAGGAATAGGTGCATATTATTTGGAAGACTTAGATGAGAAAGTTGTACCCCGCACATGGAATGTAAATAACCTAAGAAGATATTATTATTAATAAAAGCAGTTTTGCTTACACTATGTTTTATTGTAATTGCGCATCATACGGTTCACTTCTATCTAAGTGTTAAACAGAACCTAAGTCCTGCATGGCTCCTCAGACCACATGTTTAGGGGAAATTAATAACTTATGACATCTATCCAAGTGTTAAACAGAACCTAAGTCCTGTATGGCTCCTCGGACCATAGGCTTAGGGGAAATTAATAACTTATGACATCTATCCAAGTGTTAAACATAACCTAAGTCCTGCATGGCTCCTCGGACCACAGGCTTAGGGGAAATTAATAACTTATGGCATCTATCCAAGTGTTAAACAGAACTTAAGTCCTGCATGGCTCCTTGGACCACAGGCTTAGGGGAAATTAATGACTTATGGCATCTATCCAAGTGTTAAAAAGAATCTAAGTCCTGCATGGCTCCTTGGACCACAGGCTTAGGGGAAATTAATAACTTACGACATCTATCCAAGTGTTAAACAGAACCTAAGTCCTACATGGCTCCTCGGACCACAGGCTTAGGGGAAATTAATAACTTATGACATCTATTCAGGCATTAAACAGTTCAAATGGGTCTTGAAGTGGGTGCATTTCATAATGTTAAACTGCATATATGCAGATTTTTAAACAGGACTTAAAGTCTAAACAGACCTAAAGCAAATTTAAACCTATACTTACGCACATTATACAGACTGTCTGCATGTCAACCTTCATTACCTAAGATTCACTGCATAGTTTTACCCCTAACACTTGTCATATTGGCAAAATATTATTGTAAACTCTAACTGAAGGCACAGTTATATTTATTCAGAACTATGCAATAAAATCCAAACAACATCAGACAAAAGAACAAAGGATGAAAGGAAGAGCATTCACATTAAGAGATAAAGATGGTACAATACGCTCGGATGAGATATCTTTGAAAACAAAAACAAAATACACTTCTACTTCAAAATGATACTACCAAAAAATAAAAAATAAAAAAATACTTGGGGCCTAAGCTTCAGCAGGAGGGTCTTCTTGTTGCTCTGGCTGAGAAGAAGGAACATCCTTGGCTTGGGGGTCAATCCCATGACCCTCGGCCTCTACAACCTTCTCCTTTGAGGGATCCTTTGATATGGCAGAGGCTTTTTTCCCTTTGCCCTTGCCTTTGCTCTTCTCTCCCTCGGCTTCTTGACCTTGGTCAGTAGCTTGGCTAGATCCCTTTGTAGTTTCAACTATCAGGATGGCATCTGGGATAGTCGCAGGTTGCTCAGAAGATTCTGGGGCATCAATAGAGACCTCTCGGATCTTTGGGGGTAGAAGACATTTTCAGGCAGCCTCCAAACAGAATCTGTAAGGACACCCGCAACGCTAAGAGCCTTGTCCCATGTAACGCTGCAGTAATCCCTGCATACTTCTGACAATTCCTCGGCAAGCCTTACTTGCGTCTCCTCCACGCCAAGTTGAAAGGCAGCCTTCTTCTCGGCCTCGGCTGCTTTCTTGACTAGCTGGGTTTCCTCCTTGGTCTTCTGCAACACGACTTTGAGATCTAGGATAGCCTATTTCTCAGTGGCAAGATTGATCTTAGTCACGTGCAACTTTTGGCGCTGGTCCTCAGCTTGCTTCTCCGCATTTTTCAAGCCAGCCTCAGTGCTCAGACGACCTGATTGTGCCTCCTTCAACTTCTCAGTTAGCTCATACCGCTCCTGCTTGATAGCCCCTAGTGTTTTCTCTATCTCGGCGTGCGAGATAGGGCTTTAGCATCGGCCAGCTTGCAAGCATCGTGATACCACTCCTCGACCACAAAAACTTGTTGAGTAATCTGCCCAAAGATCACAAAACGACATAAGTTAGAACTAAATATGATTCAATATTTGTGCTTGTAAAGGGATAAGTTGTCTTACCATCGCAAGGTCCCTCTTTAGAGATAGGAAGAGTTTGTTTTGCGAGAAACGCCTGTAAGCGTCCATGTCCCTGGGAAGGAGCATGGGTTGCTCCATGGCTTTAGCAATGTACCCTGCTCGGCCCTTCTAGTATTCCCGAACCGAGGCGTTCCAAGGAATTGGTGCCCCATCCACCTTGAGCCGAGGGCTCCAAGTACGCTGTGCCATGCGCACTTCAGCCCTATCCTGCTCATCGCGGCTCTCCACGGACGAGGCCCTCTTGTCCCGAGGTTCCTGGGTCACCTTTTGGTGTTTTACACCTTGTTGAAGGCCCTCGCCTTCCTCGAACGACTCGGTTGGCCTCTTCTTCTTCAAGTCAGGGTTAGCTTTCAGGCCGAGGTCGGCGGGGACCTGTGGAGGAGCAGGAGGAAGGTTGGAGGGAGCTTGAGACTTAGTGGGTGCCTTCGAGGTTAACCCTTTGCCCCTAGCAGCCATAAGCTCCCTTAAGCTCTTATTGCCCTTATTCGAGGCCATGTTATCTTCCTTTTCGTCAGAGGAATCATCCGGGCAGGCGATCACAAGGGGAGGAGCACGAATGCCGGAGTTTCTGTCTAGCTCACCCTCGACGTCCAAGAGGTTAATCAGAGGAGCCTTTGGATTGTCTTCTTCAAAATAAAACTCGTCTATCTCCTCATTTAATGAAAGGCAAGATGAGTCAATCCCCTCTTCAATAAATGCTGCGGCTCCGAGATGGCTTGTGAAGGTAGCTGTGCAGTTGGTGGAAGGTGGTTGTGCGTCGATCCAAGATAACCTTGAATTACCGGCTCTTATTGATTGGCCAATGTCCTGAAAGATGCAGGACAGGGGCTCATAACCCAAGATCAGATGAGTGGCATGCAATTGTCCGTCCTCGCTTACAAAAAATCTCCGACCTCAGGAGGTAGTTAAGGGCCTGAATGTTGGTATGGCTGAGCCGCGGAGCAACATGGGCTTTATCTGCAAAACAGCCGAGAAGGGAATTATGGTCAGATCGCTAAAAGGATATTTTCTACCAAGAAAAAAAATGAAGTGCCAAGCAAAAGGAATAAAGCTAAAAGGTTAAATCTCCTTCCAAGGGGACTGATCCTAAAGGTACCACACCTGGATCTCCTGCCCGAGTTGGACAATGAAGATCGTCACTCCATTCCCTTGAGGCAATCAGGTAGTCATCCATCATACCCTTATTGGATTTGGGAAGATTGGATATTAGCCTAATGTCCTCGAACCAATATTTAAGGTAGTACCCCGCACTGGCAAGCTTATGGCACTCGTACATGTGAACCACATCGTGCCACGTGAGCCTTAAGCCCATTTGCCCGTTCAGGGCATCTATGCAGCCTAAGACCCTAAATAGGTTGGGGGTGCACTGATAAGGGGTCAACCTATGATTAATCAAGTAGTCTCGGGTAATCCTACGCATGGGAAGCGTTATTCCTCCCTTTATGAAAGCGATCATGGGAATGATGACTTAACCCATATCTCTATCGATCAGTACTCGGTCCGGAGGGCAATATTCTAAAACCACCCCCTGTGGAATACAATACCTAGCTCTAAAAGCCTCCATAGCAGCTGGTGTGTCTATCAAACGCTTGAATTTACCCATCTAGATGAACTGAAAGGCTGAGGAGGAAGGCCGAGAGGAAAAAGGGGTAATATAAATGAATGAGAACTTACAGGTACCCGTATAATAATCTCTGAAACTTTCAGAGATCTTTTCGAAGAAAATCTTCTTACAGGAAATGACTACGGAAACTCAAGAGTTTGGTGCGTTTTATGAAGACTGGGCACTGGAGTTCTCTGAAGTTCTTGAAGATTCGTAAAAAAGAAAGGCAAAGGGGGTTCCTTCAAGGCTTTATATAGCGGGAGAAAATGGAAAAGAGTACTCCCGCTTAAAATACTAGGAGAAACGCCAACCATTGGATCTGTGCTTCGCCGTTGGATGCGGGGGACACAAAGCCGCCTGGAGTAATTAATAGCGCCTCGTAAACTACAAAGCATCAGAAGTAACCACTCTCACACATGTGAACCAAAAATCAGCTGGTCTTATCTCTTAAAAATCAAAATCCCGCTTTTTCTCCTCAGATGGAAGGGAAAAATCGAAGTTTTGAGGGGTTATTGTAGGGGCTAGGGCCCAAAATAATGTATTGAGCCTTGAGCTTGTCCGAGGACACTAACAAGTCCGAGGAGGAGAAGATGACTTAAATGATGCACATTACAAGTCTCATCAGTGGGGGATGAAAGGAGGAAGGTCCAAGGAGGAACTCCTCCTCGGACACGACAAACGCAGACCAAGTGTGTACTCTAGTAGTTGAAATGCACCCCATGAACATGTGAGAGGGAAGAAAACTCAAAATATCTAAGGAAAAACTGTCACCACCACATTAAATGCACTGCAACTACTTTTTTGGCCGCATTAATGTGGAGAGGACCCCTGAACAGTGCTGCCTTGGCTGCCACAACTCACAGAGGGCTGAAAGGGGTGTCTAATGGGATGGGTACTCAAGTGGAGATCCAGATAATCAACAAGTGTAAGGTCCAAATGATCAGAAAGGAGCTATATAATGTGGAAGAGTCCCCATGAGGAAGTGGCAAAGAAAAAGAAAGAGAGAGAGAATACCGTAGCATACTAAACAATCTTAATATTGTAATCAGTATACATTAAATTTTGGTCTCCTCGGACTAACATCCATTGGCACTGATGTCTTTTATTTGTGCTTGATTGTCTCTTAACTCCATACTAGCCGTTGTCTAACTCATTAAGATCTAGTTCTTTGACCCATACTCTACAAAATTCATTGTATTGAGCTTATTAGACCAGAGTTCCATACATTTGGGCTTGGGCTCCAAATCTTGCCCCTACATATTTATTTGTTTGTTTTTTCATAATTTTTTTTTTTCATTTTAATAAAATCTGATAAACAGGTCGACACAACTGACCCGTTTAATAAATGGGTTGTGTCAGGGTTGAGGAATCTTGACTCGTTTAATAAACATGTTAGGTTAGTGTTGACATATATATTCAGATACTCAAGAGTTAACACGATATGCAAACACGAATTGCCATCCCTATATAACCCGCACAGTGAGCAGCACTATGTGCAAGGTACCTTCTTTGTATATTCTTCAAGAATTTTACTATATCTATTTGATGTTTACAATAACTAATTTAATTTTATGGACAATTTAAATAGTAAAATTTGGTTATATTTTTCTAAAAAATAACTAAAAGATTACCTAATTCTATTGATGGAGTTTGTATCTTGAATTATAAATTTCCCAAGTTTTAGAACAACAGAAATTGTACATTTGAAAAAAAAAAATGTGTAAATTATTTTTTAAAACTTGGAATTTTTGGTATATTTCACTTAGAACTTAAACTTTCAATTTTATTTCATAAACTGTGTTGTTTTTTTTTTTTCCAATCTTCAAGTTTAGGCATAAAGTAATGCACTATTTTAAATTAGTGAGTGAAAGCAAGGGAACGAACTTTAACCAAGTGGAAAACGACGCATACTTAACCCATTGAAATGGTGGGTTGAGTTAACCCATGGGTCACATGCATGGTTGATTTTTTTTTTTTTGGCTTTCTGATTTTGTTTTAAAGTAACGTTCAAACTATGTAAACTTAAAAATTTATATATTATTTAACTTTTATGTGCTTTTTTTCATTTCTTCTTTTTATTTGTATTAAAAGGATGACAAAGACAATGACATTGAATTTCTTTTTTTATTTTGTATTTTTTTTTATTGTATGTAAAAAAGAAATACAAGTCGTACCAAGTTGATATGATACTTAAAAGACCAAGTAAAGTTCATAAACATTGCAAACCGTTTACGTTACCAGCACAAACACGATTTAACCTGAACTTGATTAGACTGAATCTAAATATAATCAACCCAATTTGTTTACTAAGTCCTCGTACCAAGTTCATTATTCTTGTGGATACGACCTCAAAGAAACTTTATGATTAGCCTCTAGCCTGGGGATTAAAATAAACTTGGATTGTTTGACACTTCAATTCATCGAGATTCTCACTTGCACTTAATAAAAGTGCCAATTTTTCTGTTATTCATGTCATATTTTACCTTCTTATATCTGTTTCTTTGTATTATTGCTATTGCCTTATTGGCAGCTGGGCTGAATCACATGGAGTAGGTATAAATCTTAAGAGTCCTTAACTTGTTTGAATTATGAATTTGCACGCACTATTGAACATTATGTTTGCATATCAATAATGCATAGTCCCTAGCTAGATCTATCTGATCTATATGGAGAGAGAGAGAAGGGGGGGGGGGGGGGAGGGGATTAAACTCAGTTTGAGTAATGTGGGACATGAACCTCAGGAGCATGTCTATGGATTATTAATAGTGCATAAACTTGATGCCTTCAACTTGAAGATTGAAGACACAACAACGATAACTTGTGAAACCAAACTCTAGAAACATACAAGCCTCCACATTGGAAATGGCAGACTATGAACATTAAAATCAAAATACATGAAG
>JAOXJQ010128526.1:0-15181 GCA_025762765.1 Quercus bicolor | reverse complement strand
CAACAATTTTTCTGGTGTTTTTCTGGTGTTGTGGGTGGGTGGGTTGTGGGTTCTGTTGTTTTTCTGGTGGTTGTGGCTGCAACAATTTTTCTAGTTGTGGTTTTTTTTTTTTTTTTTTTAATTTTTTTTTATATAGGGTGGTGTGGGGTGGCCGGTGGATGTGGGCTGTGGTGGTTGATCTGCCATGTGGGTTGTTGATGTTGCTGTTGTTGGTTGTTGATGTTGCTGTTGCTGTTGTTGATGGTAATGGGAAAAGGAATAATATATTATTTTAATGTATAGTAAATATTATTTTAATGTAGAGTGTTAAATTATAAAACATCTGATAAATGAGGTGTTGTAAAATGATGTGGTAAAATAATAAAGTAAGCATTTGATGTTGTAAAATGGCATAATTTATACACCATCTGCTACGGATGCTCTAAGATACCATCCCTCCCAATTTGGTGCCTTGCGACGACTTCTCGAAAAATAGTTTTTTAAAGGCCAAAAAAAAAAACTTACAAAATATATTATTTTTAATAGTTTTGATTTTTTTTTAAATGAAAAAAAAAACCATTTCAGAAAAACCTCATCTTTATGGTTGATAGTATGTGAAAATAGCTTCATTCTAAACCTGTATTTTCTTAAAATAATCTTGGAGAATATATTTAATAAAAGTATAAAACTATATTTTCCATTAATGTTTGTAATTTATTTGAATCTTCCCCCACCCAAAAAAGAAAAAGAAAATTGAAACCAAACCGCGGGCTCCAAACATCTAGGATAGATCTATCAAAATCAAAAGCACCTCTCTCTCTCTCTCTTAAATTTTCAAAAACCCCTATTTATTAGAACTTTTACCTCTCACCACAATCCCCCGCCATCACTTGTCGCCACACACCACCATGGCCTTGGATCCCCAACCCACTCCCACCACCACCACAACACCAACCGCAACCACCACCACCACCAACACACGTCCTCTCACAAACATAAACACAAACACATCCCCTGCACAACCAGCAAGACCCGTGTATGTTCAAAACCCACATCCCCACCACCACCACCACCACCAACAAATCCCCCATTTGTACCCACAAGTCCGATCCCCAAACCCCGCCCAACAAGGAATCCTCTACCCTGTTGCCTCCTCTGGCCGTGGCTTCATTCCCAAACCACCTTTTCAAAACTCTGTCACTGTTGCCACCAACAACAATGTTACAACAGCAGCAACTACTACTACTACAAGTGGTGTTGGTGTTGGGTACCCCACTCGGCCTTTGGTCTCTTATCCTCAAGTCCATGTGATGAGGCCTCCTCTTCACCACTTACACCAGCAACACCCAACTTCTCAGCCCCCCTCTGCTACAAACCCCATCAAGGGCATTCCTATCTCTACGCACCAAAAGGTCCTAGCTTTTTTTCTTTTTGGGGGTTTTTTGCTTAATGGGTTTTGACTGTTTGGTAAATAAATTTGATGGGTTGGTGTGGGTTTTCTTTGAATTTTGTTTGTTTTGTATGTTCAATTGGGGTTTATGCGTGATGGGTGTTGTCTGTTTCTTCAAAACATATGGAAAACTTTGATGGGTTGCTTTTGGTTTCTCATTTTTTGTTTGTTTTCTATGGAATTTTTCGTGAAGGGTTGCTTTGGATTTCTCGTATTTTGTTTGTTTTCTTTGTTGAATTGGGGTTTATCCTTGATGGGTAAGGCTTTTTTTAATCAAAATTATATCAACAAAATTTGTGGCTTGCTTTGGGTTCTCATATTTTGTCTGTTTTCTATGTTCAATTGGGATTTTTTTTTGATGGGTACAGTGTTTATATAAAAAATGTATGAGCAGCTTTAATGGGTTGCTTCTGGTTTTTAGTATTTTGTTTGTTTCTGCTTTCAATTGGGGGGTATGAGTGATGGGTAGGGTGTCATTATCAAAATGAATTCTGCAAATTGTGTGGTTTGCTCTTAGTTTTTCATTATTTGTTTGTTTTCTGCGTTCAATTGGGATTTTTACTTGATGGGCACTAATTCGATATTTTCATCTTTGAGCGCATTCATGAACTCCATAAGCGTTAGATAAGCTTGTTTTTCATGCTGACATTGGCATGGTCAGACATTGAATTCAGTGGCAATAGATAAAAACAATTCTGCAGATATTGATTGTCTTCTCCTCGTTTTAGGTTGCTCCTCCAACTTCAGTTTCTGACTATAATGGCTATAAGGATCCCAGGTAACTTCTTTATAAGATAGCATCATTTTTCTTTCATTAATGCATATATGTACAGTTTAATTTATCTCTTGTGGTGCTTTATGTAGGGACAAAAGTATGGATGCTTTCTCTAGAGGCAAAACTGTAGACGAGTCTTTGTACACGATCAGAGATCGAAAAGTAAGCATATGATTTTTTTTTTTTTTTTGGTTGATTGGATGTATATATGCATCATGCATGCAGAAGAAATATGCATGACTTGATTCACTATCACTGAAAATAGCTACCTGAGATATTGGTTTTTCAATTGTTCAAAAACTTTGGTTATGTTGTTCAAAGAATGCATTTTATTTACTAATTGTGGGATGCAAGATGCATGTGCAATGGGTTGATAAGAAAATTACCCTGTGTAATTTGAATTACATTTGTCCCTATCCCCTTTCCAAAAAGAAAAAGAAGCAAAAACTCTGTAAGAACTTATCCCATTGCTTGGGTTGTTTCTATTCCCTGTTACATCTCTGGCCACCAAAGGTGAGCTGAGTAGGTTTGTTTAAAATCCATATAAAATTTTAACTTTCACAGTTCTGAACTTACAAAAGAAAAGGAGAAAAAACACATGTTGATAAACAGAGAGAGAAGCACATGACGCTTCCCCAAAAAAGGAAAATCAATATGAGGGAAGTTAAAGAAGGGAATAGAGTTTTGGACATTTAGTGAGACATGAGATATAGAGGCTGAAGCAACTTCCTGTAATAGCTAGAAGGGGAAAGGATTTTGTTTACAGAATTTCTATTTTCATTGTTTAGAATAGATGGAATTGTTAAAGTGTTTGGATTTTGTTTGGAAGGAAACCTGCTCTACTTATCTTCTGCTAAAATTTTTTGGAATTGGCTGAACTAGATTTAGCTAAAGAGGAGTATTCATTTTGAACCCTTGTTTGATTTTATTTTGGAAAAAAACCATCAATATTAATATAAATCTGTCTTTATATTCAAATATCATTCATTGCGAATCAGGAGATAGAAATATATTTAATGCTGTCCTATTGCCATCCCTATCACACTCGATTTCCTCACCATCCAAAACTATAAAGCAGATATGAAGGGAGATAAAAAAATCTTATGTTAGTGTCTATTATATTTTTGTTCATTTGGAGTGTTAATCGTTTTAAATTTTTGGTGTACTGTTTATTATAACTAAAATGTCGACTTGAATTAACATTTTGACCTTTCGTCATGATACATTTGTTGCTGCTTATGTTTGTAGGTCAATATAACACCAGATGCTTCTCTATATGCACTTTGTCGATCATGGTTGAGGAATGGTATCTCTGAAGAATTTCAGGTTTGCATAATTTTGGATGGGAATTTTTCTTATAATGCATTTGGAGTATGCTGTGTTTTTCATTCGCTTTTATGTCAATGTTATCACTTGTAAGCAATCTCTGTGTAGATTCTTAATGTAGGTATCAACTTTTACATGTTAATCTTATGTATTAAAACAAATTTTGCATGTGCTGATTCTCTTTATGCAATTTTATTTTTGTTTTGCTTTTATGCTAATGCCAGTTTCTTATTAATCAATATTTACGTATTGACATGTGCATGTGCATCATTAGCTAAGAATATAGGCGGTAATGTAATGTCAATTTATTGCATATTTGATTTCAAAGAGCTTATACAGATATGTGAGTATAAGCTTTTATGCCATTGTAGTCTATTGGAGTGGTCTCGTTGTTGGGGTTTTTCTGATTTTTCTTCTCTCTCTGAGTTTTTGTCCTCCCTTAGCTTAGTTTCCTGATTCCCCTCTGTTTATTGTACTGTTTGTTCCTTTTATTTTTTGTTGTTCATCATCATGAACTTCTTGTATTTCTCTTTTTTCTATCATTTATAAAAGTTTTCTGCTTACCTATCAAAAAAAGTGAGTATAATGTCATTTTAGAATGCTACTACCAATAGCCTTTTGATTCAGTACTGATCTTTTGTAGACTTCACTACAAACTTGGAGACACTGTTTTGTGCATGTGGTGAACCTTGACTAATCTTGTTGAGAATCCATAGTTGACCCCAAAAAATCTGAGACTAAGGGTCCGTTTGGTTGGGAGGATGGAAAAGTGAGAGGATAGAAAATAGAGGGAGGATGGAAAAGTGAAAGGATAGAAAAGTTTTTAGTTTTCCTCATTTGTGTTTGGTTGAGACGGTTGAAAAGTGGAGGAATGAAAAACTTTTTGGTTTGGTTGAAAATAAGGTTTGTATAAATTTACTATCATGTCCCTCTTAAATAAAAACAAAAAGTAATACATTATACTTTTAAAAAAAATTGTGTATAGATGAAAGTGGACATTTCAAAAAATAGCATAAGAAGTCATCCAAAAGTGTTTTCTTACAAAAATAGTAAAACTAAAAATTAAGAAAAAAAAAAAAAAAGGAAGGAAAAGAAGAAGAACCCACCACTTGAAAAAACCAAAGAAAAAAAAAAAAAAGAAAAGAAAAAAGAAGCAAGCCAACGTTACAAAGGAAAAGTAAAAAAAAAAAGAAAAAAAAGAAGCCAGACATGTTAATTAGAGGTGGGGGCAGTTTTGTCCAAATATTTTTCCCACTTTTTACTCCAATTTGGAGAGATTGTATTTTGAAGTGGGGGAAGAGAAAACTTGTGGGCCCCACCACTTTTCTCTCCCCCTCCCCCTTTCAACCAAACAGTGAAAACTGCCATTTTTCACCCTATTTTTCCATCCTCCCTGTTTTCACCCCAACCAAACATACCCTAAAGCATTTTTGTTGTTGTTCTCTTTTTTGAGTATATTCAATAAAGTTCTATACTCTCTCTCTCTCTCTCTCTCTATATATATATATATATTTTTTGATAAGTATATATATATATATCATTCAGACCTATCTAGTCTTATTTTCTGTTCAGTACAGCCATTTCCCCACTATCTAAACTCGCATTTTTTGTTGTCATCCTCTTTTCTTCGTAATGCATTTTAACTTGAATCAGATCACACCTTATTGTTGTGGGCTCATTTATGGGCACAGTGTGTGCCTCCTAACATAATTTTTAAGATGCTGCTGAAATGGTTGACAGTTTCAGCTTTCTTTGAGAATAAAAAATTATAGTACATGTTTTCACTTTAACTCATTTTCTAGTTTATAATTCTACTATATGTGTATGATCACGTCTCCCCTGCTGTTTCTAACTCTCATCTTGGTACCTAGTGGATTTCTAGCATGTAATGGTAGATGATTTAAGTTGATGATCAATATAAATCCTTTAGTTGAACCTTCATCAATGTTGTTGAAGAATATCAAGAGTGTTTTAAGGAACTCCTCTCAATAACTTTTGTATTAGCAGTTCAGTGAAGCTGGCGATCAACTGAATTTTTGTGATTTCCTTGTAACTGCTTTTAAGAACATTGGTACACCAATTCAATTAAAGTTTATGTGGATTGTGCTCTTTGGTTTACTTTTCATCAGTTGGGCCTTAAAAGTTGGTTGCATGAGTTAATGCTTTGTAAATTTATTTTTCCCAATTGGCAGCCACAATATGGGGATGTTGTGAGGCCTTTCCCAAAACCTTTGCCTATATCCACGGCAAGCACTCATCCGTCAAAGAAAAAGGAAGGTGAAGAAGAAGAAGAAGAAGATGAGGAGGTTGGCTTATCTGATCATTATTATCATCATCTTTATAATTATAATTGTTATTTTTATCGTTTTCTATATAATCATTGTTTTTAACAACAAAAGAACTATTAGTATTATTGTCATAACAATAATGGGGTTTCCTTGAAATGAAAATGCCGTAGTGATCATTGTTATTGATGATCAATTATCTATTTCTGTTTTTGTATTTATTTGGTATGGTGGGTTATTAGATGAGCCCTGAATCCTTTAACCATAATTTTGTTTTGGGGGCATTCCTTAAAAATGCCACTGATATCATGATATGATGTACTTCATGTTTTAAACTGAGGATAAAGCTGTATTTTCAATTGCAGATTTGTGAGATGATTTTGAACTTATTTATATTTAACAATTTAATGACAAGTTGATGTAGATTTATGAAAAATTATGTAGTTCTATTTAATACGTATATGTTACAGAGTTGAATATGTATGTTACTGAATCTTCAGTCTTTTTTGGATGTTTAAGACTTTGGTGTGTTTGGGCCCAGCTTATCTGCCAAAAGCTTTTTTGCTTTTTGTCTCAGCTTTTTTTGCAAGTAATCTAACTTTTAGTTTTTTTGGAAATAAGATATATATATATATTTTGATAAACACTACGCAAATATGCTACTAGAAATAAGCTGCTAAACAGTACAGGCTTAGGAACTTAAGTGAGGCTCTGTTCTTATTTATCCATTTTCTAAACCTAAAATTCTGGTAAGTGTAGATACACATCTGCCTCCTTCAACACTAACTTGATTGTTTCTGCTTTCAGGGTGACGAATCTGTTGAGGATTTATCACCGAAAGATCTGTTAAAGAGACACGTTAAGCATGCTAAAAAGGTTCGAGCGCGGTAAGTTTCTCTATTCCCTATGGTATTGGTACCATTTTTGTAATTGCAATAAATAACATAGCTATTTAATGTTTTGCTGTAGATTAAGGGAAGAGCGGTTACGACGAATTGCGAGGTATAAGAGTAGGCTTGCTCTTCTCCTTCCTCCCCTTGTAGAACAGTTCAGAAATGATACAGCTGCTAGAAACTGATCCACTTTGAACACACATTATCGTCAACATTGGGGTATCCTCATGAGATGCAGCGAAGGCAGATCAGTGTTTCAGGAATGATGAGAAAGTGAAAGTACTCAAATTTGCTGGCAGGCTTTTGATGATCAAGATTCAAGCCAGACGATGGGAAAACCATTAGCGTCATTTGCTTATGAATATACATAGAAATGTTGTCTTTGGTAAAATTTTTACAAACCAGAGTGCAAAAATTGTTCTCTTCTGTGTAATTAATTAAATTTTTTGTTCAAAGATGTTTTCTACTTCCTCAGAAACCCCCAGTCATTTGGTAGTAACATAGTTTGTCTTCTCTTGACGATTATAAATTCAAGTGCTGAGTTTTTGTTTGTTTTGTTGTGTTTTTTTTCCCCTGAATAAAGCAAGGGGGCGACTATACAAGGTTACCCTACTTGGGTGTGGGACCATATATCGAATCAATGTTTGAATGGTCTAGATGGACTGTGTGGGTGCGCATGTGTTTGAATTAAGGGTTGTCAATGGGCCAGGTCAGGCTAGCCCGACCCATTTTTACTTGGCCCAGGGGCACAATGGGTTATTAACTAGTTAACAAGCCAAGTCGGATTGGGCCGAAAGAGAAAACCCTAGCTCACAACCCTACCCATGGGCAATGCCCATTTTGTCTAAAACAGGCCAGGCTACTAGGTTGGGCTTAATGGGCTATCAATGGGATTGTGTTAGCATATTATTTTATTATTTTTATAAAGAAAGAATCATTTTTTATAAGGGAATAATTAATCTATATTTTTAAAGGAAAGAATCAAAGAATTTAATATTTAATTACATTTTTTTTTTTATTTTTTTTTACTGTCAAATCAATTTAATTTTTTATTTTGTTGATGGAAACTTATTTAATTTTTTTTTAATTAAGGCTTCAAATAGTTTTTTATTTTTATCTTTAATAATAAAAAAAGCAAATGGTTAATTCAAATTTACTAGACTACTAGAAAAATATATATTTAATAAACTAAGTTTAGCACAATTACTTTAAGTATCTTAGTGGTTGGGAGTGTTTTCTTAAGAAATTTTTCTATAATATCTCAAGATCAATCTTTCATACACCTCTTATATATTTTTGTTATAAATTCTAAGTTATTGGACTGGGCAACGGGTTGGGCCAATGGGCTAGGCTACTGTGCTAGCCCACTAGGTTTCCATGGGCATAAAAACTAGCTCACGGCCTAACCCACTGGGCTAGTGGGCTACCCATGGGCTTCAATAACAATGGGCCGAGCCGCCCATTAACCCAATGTGTTGTCGGGTTTCTAGGTCGGGCCCTGGTCTATGGGCTATTTGATGACCTTTAGTTTGAACCGAAGTTCTCCCATGGGAGAATTGTGTCATAAGGTTTTTAGCCTCCTTAACCTTGAGTGCTGTGTAGTGTGTAGTGAAGAATTTCATTTCAGTCTTTAATCATTTGGTGAGTTATAGAAAGTCTGTTATTAGCTTCATGTTCGAAAGTAGTACAATTCTTTGGTCCCAAAGCAAGAGGCCTTGATTCATCCACAGATCTAACTAAATTCAACGACGAAGCTTTGAAGAAGATGCTTACCCTCTTCCTAATGCAAAAGCAAGATATTGACTCCTCAATAATGGAATCATGGCAATTTCTAATCAAATCAGGTTAATCCCCATTATAAAATGGGGAGAAGCTTAAACAAAAAACCATCAACACACTTACCATATACCCGCTGGGACTTTGTCCCTTTAGAAACCATCCCATCATCCAAGTACAATGGTGAATATCTAAGAAACCATGTTCATGTTCTCTTCTATGTTCTATCCTAGCTTTCATCTTTTGCTATAAAAAAAAAGACTATCAATTCGTCTATTATAAGTTAGATCAATTCATCTATAATAAGTTAGTGCCACAAAATATAAAATATCTTTATATGCTTGTGGGAGGCACGCTGCATAAAATAAGCATATACGTTACTGTCTTCAAAAGAGAAGAGGGTCGTAATAAGGAAATAGAAAAATAGGACAACAATTTTGAAAGAGAGGATGGAAGAAAAAATGCTCTCAACTGAAGAGCAAGAGGAACTATCACGTAGTAACAAAAAAGTGAAGAATGTTGGTCATACAGGTTTCCAAGAAGGATTGGACATGCCATTTTCGTCATGTAACAATGGTTCTTGGAATCAAACAGGAACTTTTAAGGACAAATTGGTGGGTGAGGTTCCGGGTGCCTACACTCAGGCATTCAGCTTCGAAGACTCTATGGAGGATGATATAGAATCGGATGGCGAGGTGGAAAATCTCCGAGAAGGTCTGATAGCAGTGAAATTCTCTAAGGATCTCAAGAATGAGATTCGTTGTCCTTGGACACGAGCTCTCATTGTGAAGGTCTACGGTAGGTCTGTGGGTTTTAACTTCATTCAAAATAAACTCTTAACCATGTGGAAACCAGCGGGGAGGCTGGACTGCGTAGGCCTAGGACAGGGTTACTTTCTTACTCGGCTATCGCTCAAGGAAGACTACGAAAATATCCTTAGGAAGGGACCATGGTTTATTGGAGAGCACTTTCTTTCCATTAGACTGTGGGAGCCAAATTTTCGTCCGGCGACGGCCAATGTCTCATCGGTGGCAGTCTGGATTAGACTTAATGAGTTGCCTATTGAGTATTATAATGCGAAAGCTTTGCACCTGATTGGCAAATCTATTGGCAATGTTCTTAGAGTCGATACGCATACAGCCACTGAAACCAAAGGAAAATTCGCCAGACTTTGTGTGCAAATAGATGTAAACAAACCTTTGGTTACGGCAATCCTAATAGGGAAGTTTGAACAATCTATTTGCTATGAGGGTATTCAAAAACTCTGCTTTGGGTGTGGTAGAGTGGGTCACCGGAAAGATTGTTGCCCGTACATTATCCGGCAAGAGCCATCTGTTGAAAGAGCGGAGGTGAGGACTGAAGGGAGCGTGCCTTCCCCTCCATGCGAGATGCATGCATCTGACAAAGTACAGAAAGGACAAGGCAGCAACGAGAGTGTGAGTGGGAGTGCGAATGAGGAGGTAACAGATGGTACGTACGGGCCATGGGTAGTGGTGACGCGTAGGCGCAATGGGACAAAGAATTTGACGAATGGTGGGGCAGCCATGCAACAAGTGCAGGAACAACCAAGACGTGGTCCTGAGATGAATAGGAATTGGACAATGAGTAACATGGGCAATGCTCATACTAGTCACAACAATGGGCCAAGGAAGGAAGGGAAGCGGAAGCTATCGCCTAATAGGGAGTTAAATGGGCCTCTTTTGGCTAGCTCTTTGCAGCGGCTAGTTCAGGCGCCTAACGCTTGGGTCCATAAGGAAGGTGTGAGAAGCCCAGAAAGCATGGGTGTGGAGAAAGGCTCAGGACAGAATGGGCTTGGAAAAGAGAAATATGGTCTCAAGCCCAACTCAAGTGTATCGGTTAAGGGAAAGAAAGCACTAGCACGTGCTAAAGCTTCCTAAGACAACTCTTCTGGCACTACCAGAGCAGCAAAAGGGAAAGTTCTTTCCCTAACTCATCACGCCCAAGACCGACCTGCTCCAAAGTGTGATGGCTACCAACACCCATGGGGCTCATCGGGGTTTAAGTTCACCGCCGATCCTTACCCAAATCTGGGCGGTCAAGTTGAAGGGCGAGATTGCCGAGAATTTCGAAGTGACTCTTGCCGGGTTGGTTCAGGGCATTGCGAACCTAATCCAAACCATGGGTTGGTTCAGGGTATTGCGTCGGCGAACATGGAAGAGCAGTCAGCTGTTAACGGAGATGAGCACGAAGAGAGTGATCTCAATGGCCCCAGCGGAGTGTTGATTCAAGCAGAGGATGGTGACATTTCAAATGTTCTACCCGAGCCTCTTGGGTATCAGACTGTTCAGTCTTCATGTGGTTTCGCTGGAGAGGGTAATGGGTGTGCTGCAGACCAGATGGATCTCGAGGGAGGCGGTGAAGCTGGTACCGGCCTTTAATGACTGCCCCATTCCAAATCATCTCTTCTCCATGAATATTATAGTTTGGAACTGTAGAGGGGCGTTAAAGCCCGCCTTTCAAAAACATGTTGGTGAGCTGGTTCGAACTCATAATCCAGCGATTTTGGTAATATTGGAAACCCGTGTTGGGGGTGATAGGGCAAAGGCAATCATTGACAGACTGCCTTTTGATGGCTCAGTGCATATGGACACTATTGGATTTTCGGGTGGTCTCTGGATGCTGTGGGATTCAGATAGAGTGGATGTTACTCCGTTGGCTAATACTGAGCAGGAAATTCATGCTACAGTTAAGGTACGAAATTCTAACTCTAGCTGGCTTTTTACTGCTGTGTATGCTAGTCCTAGAACTGTAGAAAGACAGATTTTATGGAATAACCTTATTAACACTGCTGAGTTGCATAATTTGCCTTGGGTGTTGGCGGGTGATTTCAATGAGCCTCTGACAGAGGATGATAAATTTGGGGGAAGGGCAGTGAGTGTAAGTAGGTCGCTTCTATTTAAGGAGTGTTTAGATAAATGTAACATGATTGACATTGGTTTTTCGGGACCCCGCTTCACTTGGACTAACAAAAGAGAAGTCCAAGCTCTAATCCAAGAAAGAATAGATAGGGTTTTTGTTAACCCCAGCTGGTGTGTTCTGTACCCAGAAGCTCGGGTTGTTCATCTTACCAGATGTCATTCTGATCACTGCCCTATTCTGTTGGAGATGCAACCGAGAATTAATAGGGGAAGAAAGAGACCCTTTAGATTCCAAACTTGCTGGTTATCTGAGCCATCCTTTCTTCCTATTGTATCACAAGCATGGAGAAATTCCCCCGCTCTAGGAGATGCAGTTAACAAATTTACCCAGGCAGCTATAAGGTGGAATGGTTCTCATTTTGGTAATATTTTTACTAGGAAGAAGAACATCATGGCGAGGATTAATGGGATTCAACGGGCCTTGTCTGTGAGGCCTTCTACCTTCCTTGTTAATCTGGAAGATGAGCTCCTCAAGGAGTTAGATCGTGTGCTGAACCAAGAAGAAGAGCTTTGGGCTTTAAAGTCCCGTGTCAACTGGATGATTCAAGGAGATCGTAACACTAATTTCTATCATGTGTCCACCCTTGTTAGGAGAAAAAGGAACCAGATCTTAGCCATCAAGGATGCTATAGGGGAGTGGGTGCATGAAGAGAGTGCTGTAAAGGAGATTGTTAGAAGCGGATTCAATAGTATTTATACCTCTTCTTTTGTCTCGAGCTCTTGGGCTGTTCCTGATATTTCCCAATGGCAAGCTAGATTAACAAATGAGGAGAGGGAGAGTATTGATGGGATTGCTTCGGAAGAAGAGATAAAATCTGCCCTATGGTCTTTAAAAGCTTTCAAAGCCCCGGGGCCGGATGGATTACATGCTGGTTTCTTTCATAGATTTTGGTTGATTGTGGGCAATTCAGTGGTTGATGTAGTAAAGAAGGTTTTTACGGAAAGGGCCGTTCCAGAATACTTGAATAGAACTCTCATTACATTAATTCCAAAGATTCAAAGCCCTGAGACGCTGAATAACTATAGGCCCATTAGTTTATGCAATACCGTGTACAAGATTATCACAAAGATCATTGTTGCTAGAATTAGACCTTACTTGGACAAGCTTGTCTCGCCTCTCCAAACAGCTTTTGTCCCGGGAAGGAAGGGCGTTGATAATGCAATCATAGTGCAAGAAATCATCCATACTCTTAGTAGGAAGAAAGGGAAGGTGGGGTACATGGCTATCAAGATTGATCTTGAAAAGGCTTATGACAAATTGGAGTGGAGCTTCATAAGAGACATGCTCTTTAGGGCAAACTTGCCGGCTAGTTTGATTGACATTACCATGAGTTGCATATCCACGGTTTCGACCTCTGTTTTATTTAACGGAGAAGCCCTTGATCCAATCTATCCTTCGAGAGGCATAAGGCAGGGAGACCCACTTTCTCCATACTTATTCATTCTTTGTATGGAGTTTCTTGGTCAACTTATCGACGAGAAGTGTAACGCTAAGCTTTGGCAGCCCGTGAAGGCATCATGTGGTGGGCCATCTTTTTCTCATTTATTTTTTGTAGACGACTTGGTCTTATTTGCCAAAGCTGATCACACCAATTGCTCAGCTGTGAGGGATGTTATTGATATATTCTGCAGTGTCTCGGGTCAATCTGTAAGTGATGCCAAGTCTAAAGTTTACTTCTCGCCAAATGTGGATAGGGACTCTAGGGAGTCTTTTTGTGATATCCTTGGTTTTGCCTCAACCCCCTCTCTTGGCAAGTATCTTGGAATTCCCATTAAGCACCCTGGATCTACCTCTCAAGATTTTAATTTCATTCTTGATAGGGTGAAAACAAAGTTAGCGGGTTGGAAAGCTAACTTGCTCTCTTTGGCTGGACGGGCGGTTCTTATCCAAGCTTCTTCGGCGGCTATTCCTGCATATGTCATGCAATGCACTCTCATTCCTAATAAAATTCTTGAGGGAGTTGATCGGGTGAATAGGAACTTTTTGTGGGGTTCTTCGGAGTCGGCTAAGAAGATTCATTGGGTGGGATGGAAAAAGGTAACGAAACCAAAGGAGGAAGGGGGTCTTGGTTTGCAATCTGCTAAAGGCAGAAACACTGCCTTGCTGGCTAAACTTAATTGGAGGATGCATGTTGAAAAAGAAGCCGTATGGGCCCAAGTTCTAAGGCAGAAGTACTACAGTCAAAGGAGAATCAGCTCTATCAATGCAGATAGGCTGCCATGTTCGCAGGTTTGGAAAGCCATGAAGAAAGGGAGGGGTACTTTTAATGAGGGCAGCATGTGGACGATTGGAAGGGATAGTAACCTCAGTTTTTGGTGGGATAATTGGACTGGTTCAGGGCCTCTTCGCTGTATGCTTCAAGGTCCACTAACACAAGGGGCGGATAAATGGAAGGTATGTGATATCATTTCAGATTTGAGCTGGGATTGGGGGCGGATTCCTTTTGACCTCCCCCTAAAGGTCAGGTCCATCATCCAAGCCACCCCCATTCCTTTTGTTAGTAGAGGTCAGGATAGGCTAGCTTGGTCAGGCAGCCCGAGGGGAACCTTTGACCTTAAGAGTGCCTATTCTCTTGCAACGGCAGATGAGGTTGTTCCTCCCTTCAGTTCTGGTTGGATTTGGAAGCTTGAAACGCTGCCCAAAATCCGAACCTTCCTTTGGATGTGCCAGCATAACAGCATAGGAGTTAAAAGCTGCCTTGCTAGGAGAGGGGTGGTAGTTGATGAGTCTTGCCCCATTTGCCAAAGGGAACCCGAATCAATCATTCATGCCTTGCGCGATTGTGCTTGGGTTAAAAGTGTTTGGATGCAGCTAGGTGTGAGCTTATCTAATCAGGATTTTTGGAGTAGTAATATTCAAGATTGGATCAACATTAATGGGAAAATCAACCTCAGTTGTGCCCAAGGAAACCTCCCTTGGAAAACCACCTTTTCTTTTGCTATGTGGTGCATATGGAAAAGCCGAAACATGGTTGTTTTTAATGGGAAAATGCTGAACCAGAATCTGCCTAAGGAGATTATGAACCATGTTTTAGAATTTATCTACTGTGTGCATTCTCCTAGGAGCCCGATTCAAAAAATCAGTAGAAGACTGCGTTGGGAAAGGCCTCCAACGGGATGGAAAAAATTAAACACTGATGGATCTTATTTGGGAGGGTTGGATAGAGCTGGTTGTGGTGGTTTAGTAAGGGATGAGCAGGGGGAATGGGTTGTGGGCTTCACTAGACACATTGGCTCAACAAATAGCTTCATAGCAGAGTTATGGGGACTGCGAGAGGGTCTCCTTTTGTGCTGCAATTTAAACATTCAATCCCTTATTGTTGAAATGGATGCTCAAGCTATGGTGGCTGTTTTGAGGAACAATGATTATGTAAACAATGTTATCTCTCCCATATTGGATGATTGCAAGCAGTTGGCAGCTCGCTTCCAGCGGATTCGTTTCAACCATTGTTATCGCCAAGCCAATCGATGTGCGGATTTGCTTGCTAGGATGGGTGCTCATCAGGAAACTGAGTTTATTTCCTTTGCTAATCCGCCTGTGGAAATTAGCAATGCTCTTGAGGATGATTTGAGTGGTGTGTACTTTAACAGGATGTGTACTGATCCTGCTGTTTCTGGTTAGTTTTTGTTTTTCATCGTCTGTTTACCAAAAAAGGAAATAGAAAAATAAATTTATAACATATAAAAAACAGATTTTTACAGTTTTATAAAGAAGATTTGTATCCCTCAAACTGAAAATTTCTCCTGATTTACATATT